>BQNB010137623.1:0-11978 GCA_026074375.1 Tanacetum coccineum
ACTTGTACCAACCAAAGAACCAATCAAGAGATCTTGGCCCTTAGTTTCATTCACATCCAATGGCTTATAATAAAACCTCCAATCATATATAAACATAAAAAAACCCCATCTACCCCTCATTTATTTTCTCATCTTCTCTCTCCTCAAAAACACACACACCCCGACACCACAAAATCCACCCGCCAGAAAATTAAAAACTCGCTGAAAAACATAATAACAACCGCCGGAATTCAATCAATTACTCTAAATAATCGAAAAATCATCATCCATCACGCTAAATCACCATAAAACTCCGTAAATCACCGAATTTCATAAAAACCCACCGTCGATCACCGAAAAATGGATGAAGATCATCTAATAAATGTTATAGAAATAACTAAACTGGTCGATCTGAACAAACAAATTGTTAAATAAGAGAATGAGGTTGAATCAGATGGATATGATATTTTACCAGAAGTTGCAGATCCAGATACTGTTATGGAAGAAGTTACAGGTAAAAATACACGTTATATTTTAAGCTAATGCATTTAATATTTCTAATATTTGTTATTTAATTAACAAAGCTTGATGAGAAAGACTTTTGAAACATGAATAGGTAACGAGACTTGCTATTATAGATTGGGTAAAAAGATACTTTGATTCACTTTGCTATTATACATTGGGTAAAAAGATACATTGGGTAAAAAGATACTTTGATTCACTTAGGTTCATACAAGAAGATGTTTTTCAAATGGGGATTTTAGTGTGTGTTTTTATATGTGTGTGTTTTGTTAGAGGAGACCACTATATAGCATTATTCATTTTTAGATATCTTTTTCTACACTTTTATACTAGTTCAAAGTGGAATAATTAAGTAAAATTTCTTAGGATATGTTAGGCGCAATGGGCTTGAGCGAGAATTTATTTTATGAGATGGAAATATTTTGATATATTATGAGACGCAAATATTTTTATCAAGTTGTTTGGCGAATTAGTTAGAGTTGAAAGTTTATTAAAGTAAATCACAAGTGATTTTGCCTAATCAACAGTGATTTGCGCAATTGATTCTATGTAAATCACAAGTGATTTTTGGTAAATCACAAGTGAATTTCACAATTTGTTTTGCATCAATCACAAGTGATTTTGGGTAAATCATAATTAATTTTGCATAATATGATTTTATCCGAATCACGTGTGATTCGTGTGTAAATCATATGTGATTCGTGTGTAAATCACATGTGATTCGTGTGTAAATCACATGTGATTCTTGTTTAAATCACATGTGATTCATGTAAATCACATGTGATTTATACATAAAATAAATCTGAAAAAATTGTTCCTTATTTCCTATGTTGTTATATGGTATTCTGTGTTGTATTTGCAGATCCTGAAGAAGTTGTATGTAAAAATCCATTACGGGCTCGAGACAAATGTAGTGTGAAAGGAAGATGATGAAAAAATAAAAGAAAAATCACTTAAATTTAAAGTGAAGCATCATATACAAGGAATTTCTATACCAGCTGAGGGGGACATACAATGTAGAAAGAAGTAAATCACACGTGATTATGTTTTGTTGTGTTGTGATTCAGTTTTAATCTAAAAATGACAATGGTAGACTATTAGGTTTGTTACATGAAGTATGAACTATTAATTTGCTGTGAGATTCTTCTATCAGAATCACATGTGTTTCTTGTGTGAATCACATGTGATCCGCGTGTGAATCACATGTAATCTATATACATGGTAAATAAAACTCAATATGAATCACATGTGATTTGTACAACATTTGATAATTGACAAAAACATAATTAAAAGAACATACATAGACATGTTAAACTTTTGATAATTGACAAAATCACATGTGATTTGCATATCAACCTGGATAAAAATACAACATACAAAGCAATGAAGAAGGCTTATGACTTGAACTTCTCTTTTTTCAATTATGATTTTTTTAAACAAAAGCACCTAAGATCTACACATTCATATCAATCAAAAATCATCACTCGTATGTACATAAGGTACCTAAAACCTAATCATACAATGACATTCGGTGATAACAACTTCACAAGTTGAATAACATAACACATCATTAGCTGGATTAACTCTTTTAGCAATATCTTTATAGCAAAAAAAGAAGATACATTAAATTGTTAAAATTAAGTACAAAATCACATGTGATTTATCGCAAATCACATGTGATTTAGCGCAAATCACATGTGATTTAGTTGTCACGACTATCCGAAGTTGAAGTATTGAGCTTAAACCAAATACACAAAGCCAAAAAATAATCTGTCAAGGAACAAACACATACAATTGAAGCAACAAGATTGCAAGAGGTTCATTTACATTCTAAATATGAAGTTCATTGGAAAATCAACTAATGATAAACATGAGCAAAGATGTTAGGAAAACTTGATCCACGTGACCACACGCTTCCACTCAAAAGTAATCATTTCATAAAGCTTAAAGAGATATGCTCAAAGTCATCAAATAGAAAAGTCATATGATCATTGATGCGGATTAACATGCTTAAAGAAATTGTATGTAAAAATCCATCACGGGCTCGAGACAAATGTGGTGTGAAAGGAAGATGATGGAAAAATGGATGTGATTTTGCTGTGTAGTTGTTTTGTTATTAATGAATGAAAATCACATGTGATTTTGGTGAATCTCATGTGATAAACTCAAGTATAAACTTTTGTTAAATTTATGATATGATATGTGTTCATTAAATTCAAAACTTTTGTTATTGTATGTTGCATTCTTTGTTATTTATATTATGTTTGAGTTTAAGACATAACACAATACGCAAAATTCATTAAAAAAATATAATACAAACCATGTGATGTGTAATTAACATATTATAAACTCAAGTATAAAGATACCGCAAAAAACATGTAATTCATGCGCAAATCACATGTGATTCATGTACGAATCACATGTGATTTACCTCAACAACGTCTATATTACTTGTATGAATGAGTAAGAAACTAACATAGTTATAATAAGAGACTTGTTCCATTGAATACATCTTTGGATCAAATTTTTGTAATTACTATGCAATCAATTGAAATAAGATACATTTAACTATTAAATAAAACAAAATCACATGTGATTTGAACAAAATCACATGTGATTTATGTTAAGCCTTCAGGAGTATCTCTGTTCTCAAGAGCAAGAGTGGGATCAAGAAAGCTTTCAAAGTCCATCTCCCAAGCAAGTCCAATAATAGTTTTGCCATGACGGACATGCTTGTCCACTTTCATTCAAAATGGCACTTTGTGAACTATTTGAAGTTGAGTATCATCTTCATCTTTACAATTCTATTAGAATTACCAACTATATCGGCATTGACATTTTTACACACATATCTTCGTGACGACCTAAATTATAACGCACAAATCAAGTTACAAACCTAAAATAAGCAATGTTTACTGGTTATATCTAAAATAAGCAACAAAATAAGCAATGTTTACCGTTTTAATGCTTCAACTTCCACTTTATCATCACTGATTTCTTTTGCTAACTCGTCACATACCTCTTCTATCAATTCCCGTGCTTTACGTTCTTTTTTGTAATCTTGTATATACCGTTTAGCTGATAATTTAGCATCAGCTAACTCGTTAACTAATTTTGAATTGACTATTTCCATCCGTTGACGGTTTTTACTTTCCTGGTTTAATTCAGATTTCACATCGTCAATAATAGCACGTATCTTCTCGTGTTCATGGCTCTGCCACGGGACCCGTTCTTCGTTGAGTTTCTTTAAGAATTGTTCAAGTTTTTTCTTTGATGACCTTCGTTCGTTTTCAAGATCATTTATACGTATCCGAGCTTGTTCGAGTTATGATTCAAGTACGGATACAATTGACACTACACCTACTTGTTTATCTAAATGGTTTGATTCACCATATATTTGCATTACCTCTTCAGACGCTTTATATGACCTCAGGTCCCACTTGGTCGCTCCCTTCATAGCAGAGTTGGAAAAATGGAACGTCGGTTCAAGCTGATAAAAGTAGAACAAGAGTTAGTGTGATCATTTTAACAAAAGTATTCAACTCTTTTATTAAGACTACCCATATATTTATTTTGTTCATACTCGATTTCATAAAACCCGTTGGATGATGAAGACAGCCTTTAATAATTTTAGATATAAAACATGCGGTTTACTATTTCTATTATGTGATGTTAAGAAAGCAGTCAATAAATTAAAGAATATTTTTGTCATTTTCTTTATCAGATTTGTTATAGACGAAGTGGATATTAGCTTTGGTGATCTATAAAGCAAATTCAATATTTTGGTGGTGTTAATAAAAAAAGTAGAAGACTTTATGCCTAACCCCTGAAGCATTTTATGATGTTACGGATTATTTAACATATGTCTAGCTATATTAAGCTGTATATCTGATTTTTTTCAAAACAAGAAATGGGGCCCCTAAACTTGGAATCATATTAAAAGTCCATCTGTTTATATCATTTTCCACCATCCTCTGATGTTTATGTCCCATCTTCATTTCTTGTCACATAAATGATAACCATTATATTATATCTATTTCTTCTCGTACCAACACTAAACATGACTTTTAAATAATCAAAACTATATTTGATTTTGAAATCAAGTGTGAACATCTAATCTTTGAGGGAGAATTGATCACTTCATCTAAATCGAAAGGTCTACAAAGTACTAAAACTAGGAAAGAGTTTGTGCCGAAAACACAAAAAGATGTATAACAAATATCCTAATGCCGGATATGAAGTTGACATTCAAATTCAAAGGACTAGATTAAGTGGATCATGGTATATTAATAAGTTGAGTATCTGCCAATTTACCTTGTGCAGAAACCTATTTCTTGAACCATTGACAGAATTAGGACTCTGTGGCACTTCTTTCATATGTAAATCAAATGATTTCCTATTGTGACGAGTAGGGGAATGTATCCCTGAATGATCAATCACAGTCTGCAAACGAGAGAACCAAAAGTAGAAACAGAATATATCTTTATTATACTAACCTATAGTTGTGTACTTTTTGTGAAGAGCTACAGGCGAGAGTCGAGGCACTAGGCAACGAGAATCATTCACTAATAGACGTGTCTAATTATAAAGCGTCTTTTAATATAACTTGCGTACTTATTGTTCTTTAATGTCATTTTATACTTAAAAGCCTTAGCTTCTTTACCAACTCTCATAAGCTCTAGCTTTTGTAAGCTTTAAGCATCAACTCTAACCACTTGCTAACATCACTATCAAAAAATAATAACATCAAAAAAATGCCTATTTATAAATAAAAACTTACTAAATCATGTGTGATTTTCACAGTCGCATTTCAGCAAACACATGGTGTGCATCAATAATCATAACAACAACAATCACAACAAGGATAAACACAAATTACAAAAACCTACCAAAAAATAAGCAACAATAAGCAACAAAAAGCTAAAAAACCTAAAAACCTAAAAATAAGCACCATTTACTTCTTATATCTAAATAAGCAACAAATAATAACAAAATAAGCACCAGCTACAGATAATATCCAAAAATAGGCAACAAAACCTAAAAAACCTAAAAAAAACAACGAATCACCTTTGGATAGTGCTAATTCATCTCGTATGTCCATTGTATAGCATTAATTTTGATCAATTCAACATGAATAGTGGTTAGGGTTTCGTTGTGGTGGTTTGGCGGTGGTTTTGGTGGTGGTTGGTGTGTGAAAAAGAATGTGTGTGTGTGTAACGAGTGAAAATGTGGGAATGTAAAAGACCTTGCAGGTTGAGTAAGTAAGAAGGCGAAATTACAAGAATGTCCCTCAGTAAATAATCAAAATAGAATGACAAAATATCTCAACCATTATATTAGAGTTGGATGGGTGGATGAGATTGCTTAGTTTGTTCTTTAGCTAGAACATGTTCTACATAGAACTTTTGTCTATATATAAATATATACAAAGCTTCTATAAGGAAGCTACAAACAAGATCTTGGAAGCAAAGAAACAAAGAGATGAGGCTGCAACAACATGACGCCCAAAAACCAAACACCACAAAATAAGAAACCAAAAAAAAACAAAAACAAAAATTACGTAAAGAGGTGGAACAACCACGAAATCCAGCAGCTCCAGTTTTTAGGTTTCGAAGAATATAATTAGTGTTCCTAAAATTGCAATAATAGCCATTTTGACATATATATTTACTCACTGTAAATTCGCAAGAGAATAGGTTATTAGTACCTTCTAATGTGATTATAATACCTTTATAACATTTTTGTTTTTTTATAATTTTGTCTTTTGTTATAAAACTGTGAAACAGAAAGTGTGGAATAAAAATTATAAAGTTTAGCAAGTCAAAAGTATTAAACTGTTAAAAAATACATAACATAAAATGAAGAAAAAAAACTGTGTTATAATCAGTTTTCTAAAAGGCACGTCATGGCGTCGCTAAAGCGTGAGGCGTGACCTCCACGTTACGAAATGAACCAAGGTGTCGACTTTAGGTGTGACGTGAGATGAGGCATGAAAAGGGGCGCTAGGCGTGGCGGGTTTTTAGATTCAACTCCGATATTTTTTTAATGAAAAATATTACATGTAATGATAGTTTTTTAACTTTATTCATTATATACAACGTTTTATGTAAATTCAATATCTATCAAATATGATATAGATATACAAATATTTTCATGTTTTGTGTCGCATTAAGTCACGCCTTATAAGCGCAAAAGCTTTGTCATAGCCATTAACACGTGAGGCTTGGTCATGCCGTCACGCCACGCCTCACGCTATTTATAACCTTGTTTATACTTTTAACCGAAAGGTAAAAATGGTGGATGTTGTGAAAAATGATACTTTTTATGAGATATGAAGTATCGATAACAAAACCCATAGATTTGCAAGTCAGTAAGGCCGCATTTAGGTACTAGATTAAAATAGTACAAGTATACAAATACATATACATGAATTACTGGTATATTATTTATGAGGTCAACTAAACTTGTCAGTTGACTTTGTATTCGGACTCCAAAAAGAGAGGAGATGATTTGCACACTCTTTAAATTGATTGACACACTCAAAAAGATGTGTGTCATGACTATTATACATTTAATATTAACACACTCTACCAAGTGGTGTAGAGATATAAATGTCAAAACATACATAATTTGAGTGTGCCAATCAATTTTAAGAGTGTGCAAATCACCACACCAAAAAAGCCACTTGAGTATAGATAAACATATATACTAAAGGGAGAGCCATTGGGGTATACATAGTACTAAGGGGCGTTTGATTCACAAATTTAAAAAATGTGGATTTAAAATCTTGGGAAATGCGCTAGCCATCGGTGTAATCAAAGAAGTTTTATTTTGGATTTAACTGAGCATGATTTATTTTGTTCTTTTGACATCTTATTTACTCTTTTCATGTACCACACGAATATTTAAGTTCTTTTCATCAGTAATAATGTTGGTATTCTATAAGGTTGTTGACATACTCATTGTTTTTCAAGTATAATCAAGAAGCTAGCCCGCCCATCCGGGCGGCTATGAAACTAGTCTAATATATATTTTGGTTGCTAAATTTTTGTTATACGTTCTTTTCTTTCCCCTATAGAATTGAACATTTTGTTTATGTATAATCTTATCGTTAAATTTTTTTTTTTTGCCCCCTCAACATAGTTTTCTGGTTCCGTCACTGGTAACAGTCTATTGTAACATTTCAAATTTTTAGCTTCTCGCTAGTTCAATATAATTCCGCCGTTCAAAAAAACATTTAACTTCAACTTCATAATTATTGGAGTTGGAATGAGGGAACTAGGGGATGTTCCTGATGTCACCAGAGATGAAATTATGTTATAGTGTTAATTCTCGTAAAAAAATCGGCTTTTCCTCATTGCACATGGTTAAAAAAATGTGTGCTTTGTGCACCCGGTCTCTCTAGAATCTGGTTCCGTCACCGTTGCAACTTTGTAGGCTTTGTACTATTGACTTGTGGTGAAGATAATGAATTCGAGTTGTGTGTTGATGATCTCCATGAAAACCGGAGTCTCGCGTCATTTGCCTGGTTAATTATCTTAGGGAATGAAATGTGGTTTTGGAAATCAATTTTATAGCTGGTATGTTGTACCTTTCTCCCTTCTGACTTTTTTTTAAGAACGGCACCACACTTGAAATTCCACCCCCGAGTTATACCATCCAAATGAGTAGGCCCCGGGACCCGAACCACTAGGAGAGACCCGCAAAGGAAACCCCTAGAACTCACGGCTTCGCACTAGGAGAAAAATCTGAATTTTTCATTGTCTCTTGCGAGACTCGAACCCAAGAACAACCCCCGCCCCAGAAAAAGTTGGCCAACTGCGCTAAGGCAGTTGGTTCTTTCGCCCTTCTGACTTAATTGGTTTCTGTAATTTCTCTATAAATTTTTAATTTAATCTTGCATAAAGAAAAGAAAAAATAAAAAAAGAAAATTAAAGTTATAGATAAGAAAGGTTTTGATCATATCTTATATAACCACCTTTAATACAATTAATTATTTTATCTTATTATAATGCGAGCAGATCGAAAATTCTGCCGATATTATCATGCATATTTGCTTGCATGCTACGTACGTAGTACGCTCCCATAACTATACATAAATAGCCATGCATGCATGCGTAACCCATTATCATTCACTCGATCAACTTTTCTCAAGTTTTCTAAACCCTGCGTACGTAAAACTCTTCATATTTTCTTGTAACGTTCTTGATCACTCGACATCAACACAATGGCCTACAGCAACCAAGAACAACATGATTATGCTGATTCGCTTGAACCTGGCTATCGCTTTTGTCCGGCCGACGTGGAGCTCATTGTTTATTACTTGAAACCAAAGATTGATACAGGAATACGGCACCCCAACATGCGGTATTATGAGGTTAACATATACGAATGTGGTCCTGATGAACTTACAGGTTAGTAAATTTCTAGTTAGTTTAGCTTTCGATTGTTGAATATTACTTTGTTTCTTATTATTTTTTTATTTTTTTGAACGCCAAATACTTTATTAAGACTAGCAATAAGTTAGAAGAGCAATTTAGAATGAGTTCATACAAGTATTACTTTGTTTCTAAATTAACTAGAAATTTGTTTCTTGATATAACAGCAAAACCAGAATATCGCTCTTGTGAAAACAAATGGTACTTTTTGACGCCTAGGGAGCGGAAACACCCAAATGGAAACCGACCAAATAGGAAAACCAAGAATGGCGGTACATGGAAGGCAAGTCAAAAGGCTAAACCACAGTTTGATAACATGAAACCGAGTTGTTGGATCGACAAACATTTTATTTATATTGACGAAAAGTTTAACAAGACGGCCTGGCTAATGCATGAATATACCACGGATAATCCCAATATCCCAATAGGAAGCCCACGAACAAAAAGAGGACGGTAACAAGGTAATTTCTTATTTTCTAAAAGCGTACGTAGTTGATTACTAAATCTCTCATAAGCTGCCGTTTATCTGTTATATTTATGTTCATATGATTTGTAAAAAGTTGTTATTGTCTATTCATGCAGCTGACTGGGTGGGTGCTATGTAAGATTTACAAGAAGGAGACAAAGCCTGCTAATAATAACTTCGGAGATCAAGAAGAGGCAATCGAAAAACAACAACTTCAAGATGAACCTTCGCCAAGACGTAGAAGACTATCATGGAACCAAGAAAGCAGTCAATTGAAATGGACCTGAAACATGTTCCAGTTCAAGGAAATAACTATCACTTCGGAGACCGATGTTCAAAGGTGGGAATGCTATGAATTTTTATGCTCAGTCAAATTCAACAATCAGACTTAAATTTTCCAAGTAGGAGCCTTCTCAGACTTCCCTACAACAAGCATGAACACGAGTCCGAATTCAGTCACCATGCAACCAATGCCTATATTTCGTGGTTCAAAGTTGATACGACCAGCAGTTCAAGACCCTCCTCAAGCTATTGCAACGGATCAAGTTCAACAGTCAATCGGGAATTCAACTTTAGTGTATTATCAGAATCAAACAAGGCCAATGTCAACCAATGGTTTTCAATTTTCATGTGGAGCTTCTAGTTCTTCTTCAAAGATATCTCCTCCTGCTATTGTAGAATTACCAGGTGACGATTATATGGCGGTGCCACACGAGGAGGATATTTATGATAATCTTGCTCCACTGGATGACTTAATGACATCTCCTGCTCAAGCCTTAGCAGATCAAACAGACGCCAGCCCGGATCCTAAGACCATGCAACAAATGGCTTCTTCGCAGACTATAAGAGACGAGGTCCACCAACAACACGATCAGAACTCCCACGATGATACTCAAAGTTTTTTTGATCAGTTAATGATAGTTCATAAAAATGACTATAGCTATCTTGATAAACTTATGGCATTTGATAGCGAAGATGCTCCGAGCTACCATCCTTCAGAACGTTATTCTTTCGATTGCTTGGACGAATCGATTATCTTTGAATGATCTTTAACTGTATAATTCCACATGTCATGCATGTGTATTACCTTTTAGTTTGATGATAAGAATATTGTAGGATTATTCTTAGACCGTGTTTTTATTTCAGTTTGGTTTAGACATGTTGAAAAGAATATTTACAAATGCATTAACTTTTTATGATTGAATTTGTCAAACATTATGCGTGTTTAGATGTCTATAATCTGTAGTCGAAGTTATTTGATTGATTTCGATGTTGGTTTGGTCTGAATATGAAATTAGATGAGTCCTTCAACAAGTATGGTCAAATGACATGATTGTCCAAGTAGGAGATCTTCTTTTTTGACATGGCTAAGATCAATTAGACCGAAGGTTAGACGAGTGTGAAAAAGATGATAATAAGTTATTCATACCCGGTTTGACATTCATGCCGTAGCTCGTGTTGAGATTGAAATTGAATGTGATGTTTTGCGTGAAATGGTTATCAACCAACAACACACGATTTATGATCCTGGTGCTGATTCAGAGGAGATTTTGAAGTTTATGGGGTTAAGTTCTCTTGAAAACCAAGTTACCTTCTTTTTTATATAAGCAGATGGGCAGATGATCGAGTGAAGTTTTATATCGTTGATTAGTCCGCATTACCTGATGTTTGAGGTGACGATGAAAAACCAAATGGAAAACATGTTTCTCAACCCATGTCACCATGTGAACCTCTAGTAATTAATGTTTCTCCAACATATGCGTGAATTGGTAGGAGTTAAACTGAACCCTGAAAACAAATCAAGGCGAAAAAATCGACAAAATAAAAAAGAACAACCAAGTGTTTATATTTCAAGACAATGAAGCTAAATGAACATTTCAAAATCAATTGTGAGTGTAGTTTACTCTTAGAAGTGTCATCGAAACCATTGCTCCTGATCTTTGGACACCTCAAATGAAACGAAAACTTTGGTGAATGTAACAAAAATTCATAATTGAGAAACTCAAAAATAGATGTAGTATGTATAATCAGACCAACATTTGTGATCATAGTCTAGTTGCTTTTTTATATAAAAAAAATATATGCACAGAACAACTATCAATGAATAGAATGGTAGATTCATGTCTAAAATTAGAAACCTCTGCACATAAGTAACTAGAGGTAGCCCGTAACAACCTCTTGCCCAAACAAAATTTGATTTTTGAGTCATTTTTACACTTACATTTTCCTAACACAGACATTTTAAACCATATATATGTTATTCGTTTGTCCATTCGCCTTTTTCCAAGCACGCTATAACGAGTTATAAGATCTGAGAAATAAGATGAGAGAGATTGTAAGTATCCACATCGGCCAAGCCGGAATCCAAGTCGGCAATTCATGTTGGGAGCTTTATTGCCTGGAACATGGAATTCAACCTGATGGCTTCATGTCTAGGTTTGCATATTCCTTAAATTTTCTCATTGGTTTTGTTGTATGAGATAACTTTCATTGGTTTTGTTTTGCATCAATAAACGTATCCTTAAAATCAAGAACATCATAATAACATATCATATGATTATTAGAACATAAAG
>BQNB010137624.1:0-17818 GCA_026074375.1 Tanacetum coccineum
TGCTTGTGTTATGATTATGTATGCCTTTGATGTCACACCATATTTGTAATACTTCTACCCTTTTAGGTCGGGGCGTTACACAAACAATAAGCATATAAAGTAAGCTTAAAAGAGATAAATGAAATGTACCTTAATCCCTTTTGCACAAAACAGGGATAATAAAGCTCTAAGAGCTAATCAACAAGCTCTGGCTTGTTATAAACAAGCCAGTAAACAAGCCAGTAAGTCCATAAGCCCATCCACAATTGGCTTATCATCCTTTTCCAAAGCTTAGGTAAATTTAGAGGGTGAATTTGTTTGAGTAAAGCTCAGTAAAGCTTTGATGGATTTACTAAGTAAAAAGCTAGCTTATGAGTAGATTTAAAAGCTTATTTAGCTTAAGTGAACAAAAGAGAGCTTATTTAAACATTTTGCACAAAGGTAAATTATGAAAGGAAAATTGAATTAAGAGTAAACTTTAACTTTTATTAATAGAAAACTGATTACAACTTGAAAAGGAGATTACAAAGACAGAATTAAAATTACATTTAATTGAAAATAAGCTAAAAAAAACTATATTAAGCTAGTGCTAAAAGCTGGAAAAAGAAGATTAAGCTAGATATCCATGTGAGTGAGGAAGGTCTTGTATTTATAGGTTTGAGAGAAGGATCTAGATCTCTGCACACGCTCCTCCTTGATCTCTAAATCTTGGCCCTTCAATTCTTGCAATCATTGGATCCTTATTCTCATCCGTAGGATCAAAGTGTGAGCACACGGATTGCCAGCGTGGCATTCCGTGTGTCAGAGGCTTTGTACTTCTTTAACAAAGGATTTAGTGTAAATTTTCATTCCTTGTGTGTTTCTTTAGGATCCCGCGTGTCATTCCCTTTGGAAGCTTGACCAATCAGAGGCTTTGGTGACGTTTCCTTTTGCTGACATGATGCTTAGTACTTGAATCTTTGTTCCACGTCATCAATTGGGATTTACCCTTTGTTTTTGAAGCAGGGTAAATCGGAAGAGACGATGAATAGTAACAAACGGTATTTCGCGCGCCTTTTCTTTTTTATAGCTTAGTTTGACTCGTGTTGTGAGGGTTTGACTTGGGCCCGGGTATAAAGAATTGGGCCACAGTTTGGATTTGGGCTCGGTAATAAGGGTTTTGTTATAAAAGACTAACGACCGTTAGTCCTTTATTAATAAAAGGCTAACGGTGTTAGGGTTTTTGGGACTTTTTGTGAATATGAGTTAACAATAAGGGTTTTTATGGTATTTTGAGGATTTTGTCATTTTGTGAGTTGACCATTGTTGACCAAGACTTGACTTTGTTGACCTTTTGCTAGAAACTTCCGGCTCTTGTGTACTCTATTTGTTTCCGTGTCCGTGCTTGTCCGGTTTTGACCGTTTTAATTCTCAATTTATAATGAATTTAATTCTCAAGGATTTTCTAGGCCTGGCTTGTTACCACTCCAATGAAATAAAAGAACCATTAAATAAAGGGTTTTTCTATCTTTATGGAAAAAGGGTTTTTATAGAGAAGTCATCTGATATCTATGAATGCATCGACTAACAAGCATAGAATAAGATACCAAGCCAGGTGGCAACTAAATTAAATTGAATATATTGATGTACAAGCTTTTAATACCTTTTTCATTTTTTTTCATTCTTTGTTTTTGGACAAGCTTTAATTTCATCGACTAACAAGCATAGAATAAGATGTCAAGCCAGGTGACATCTAAATTAAATTGAATATATTGATGTACAAGGTTTTAATATTCTTTTCATTTTTTTTTCATTCTTTGTTTTTGGACAAGCTTTAATACTTTGCAATTTTTTTAAACGGCAAGTTAATAGTTTGTGATTTGAGCTCACAGTGACATTCAATTGGGAGTATACAAGCCTCAAAACCCCAATTGGGAGTATGCAAGCCTCAAAACCTTTCTCCTTAGGGGATAAACCTCAATCCTGCTTTTATTTATTTTCGCCTTTGAAGGTCTATGGTGAGACTCGAACCTGAGACCTTTCCAATGATACTTCCCCAAGGTTACCCTTGATAGCCAACTGAGCTAGACTAGTTGGTTTTGCAAATTTTCTTTTAATCTTTTATATAATAAAAGAATTACATCATTTCAGAGTTTTCTATCAAATTGAATCTTATGAATTAAAAATTGGACCAATCAGAAAGTTTGATTTTGCCACGTAGGCAAAATCAGGTCACGGCCTCACTATGCCCTCCCAAAACAATCCATACAAAATTTATATAACCTATTTACATACACCCTCGTATCATATCCAAGATACCTCAAAGTATTTTAAAGCCTTGATTAATTATCTACAAGTGTTGAAGCAAGAAATCAAGATTTTGGGTTTTATATGGAATTAGGGTTTTCATAGCTTGCTAGCTTTGGTTTCTAGTCTAAACAAGGGTTTAGATTGTGTTACTCATCATCATCATACATCATAAGGTCTACTTTAAACCTTTATGCTTTTAGTTTATGAGTTTTTATGTATATGATGTGCTATATAGTGAAATCACCATTAGGAATACTTTTGAACATGAAAAATATAATTTTACTTGTGATTATGATTTGTACACGTTTCTCAGCAGACATAAATTCTCACATATTATGAAGTAGGTAATATCATGAAATAAAGGATATAAAGTCTTGTACAATCTCGTTTAAGCATAAAAAAGTGTCAAAATAAACCTTGTATTAAAAGTTAATTTAGAAAGTTTGTGAATCATGTAAAGTTAATAACTGTGATCTAGATGATCTTGGACAATATGAACTTATGGACATTATTTTTATTGTAAAAACATATGATAAATATAGATAAAAAGAGACTTGTGGTAAAATTGGGAGGTTAAAAGTGTAGATTATAATAGACATATTATTAAATAAATTAAAATAAAAGATTCATATAAGGGTCAGTAGGTTTTCGAATATCCAAACAAGAATTTTATATTTTTATAATATAAACAAATTCACGGACGATTCCGAAAAGGTAAAAACCTTTTAAAACGGATAATAAACGAAAAAGTTCCGTTAATAACGAGTTATACGTTAATTAAACAAAGTTTATAAAAATATTTTTTATAAAATTTAATAATCAAACAGAAAGTTATATATTTTTAACAAAATATACATATTTTTAGGATTCCAAAATGATAAGAAAAATCGAAAATTTTTCAATTAATAACGAATGAGTTAGAATTCGCGAGTTTTACGACAATTAAAACCTTTTATAAAACTATTTTTTAATAAAAGATACTAATTCATGACAGAAAGTTATCATTTTGTAAACCTCAAATAAAATTAAAGAAATTTCAAAAAATGATGAACGTCCTAGGAAAGAATCGTTAAAAACGGAGCTATAACGAAAAAATACGACATTTACGGTTTACGACGCCCAATAACGAATAAAATAAAAGGGTTCACGTCTTGATGTGAACAGTAAAACGTGTTACTGTTCACCAAGAGTCAAAATATCAAAAATGGTCAAAATTAAGGAAACTCGTCCTAATTACGAAAAGATGGCATAAGAAACATCAAAAATCGGGGCTGTAAAACGCAAATTTATGCAGTTTTTACTAAAACGAAAATTAAACGTTTTTACTTATTAAACGTAATTTTACCAAAACCATTAGTTGGTGATTGAACTATATAGAATTATATGTGGTTATCAAAGTACTATATTACTAGGGAGTTTCATAATGAGGCCTCTTCGGATGGCGTTTCGACGAGTTGTTGGATTTACGATTTAAAGTGTCCTAACTCCTCGAACGTCATGTCATGACCTCTTAAATTATGATAGCCCGAACGATAGTACGATGTAACAACTATAAGATTATATTCAAGTACTCGGTACTTATACGACCTATGATAATTTAGGTTGCATTCGATCTTTTACGTGACGCTTTATCTGCGATATTTGGATTATCAGAACTCAAGGTGAGTTCATAGCCCCACATTTTTACGATTTCAATGATTTATAATTATGGGGTGGAAACATGCTTTGTTTTACAAATTGGACGCAAGTATTGATTACATGTTTGCCTAAGTAGCGATAACCCAGTTAAGCCCATTATCATGAACTGTCAATTGCATAGATGTAGTTGGGAATTACATTATGTGAGCGCGAATGTTATTTAATAGATCTATTCGGGAAACGACCTCCCCGTTCGGGTGACTAGCTATCACCGAGAACGAACGTTATAGCATGTCGAATTTGGGATGTTTCGGGTTAAAACATCATTGCGGGCTGAGTAGCAATATTATGCGAACAAGACTGTCGAGCTTCAGTGTCATGAGCTTAGTGTAAATGTAATCTAGTTTTGTGATGCCTGCATGTGTTGCATTATCACGGAAAAGTCTTGCGGTCCTGCATATTATGATTTATCAAACCTATGAATTCACCAACATTATTGTTGACGTTTTTAAGCAATGTTTTCAGGAGATCAATAGGCATGGGATGCCAGGGATGCATTGGGTTACATTTTGGATTGCACGCTTAAAGATTTAGGTGCATCATATTTTGGGAAATGTATTGTCAACTTTTGTAATATTCGACAATGAACAAGTAAAGCTATATGCTTTTGTATTAAATCTTTCAATTAAATCCAATGTATCATTTTAAACGACTTTTTGTGTCGTTCATATATATCTTGTGCTATTGATCATGAAGTAACACGCCCCGGACCCTTATTCCGCTGCGACCCAATTTGGGGGTGTTACAAAGATTGTTAGGATTCGTGATTTGATGAGACAAAATGAATAAAAGAATGAAACAAAAGGACTTAAATGCAAAAGCTGGAATTCTTTAAAAGATGGAAGATTTTGAAGATTCTTGGAGATCTCCTTATTCAGATAAAGATAACAAAAGATATTCTTAAATATTTAAAAGATTTATTTGTCTAATATTTATCTTCCTTTGTAAGTCTTGGACTCCTTTTGTTATAAAATGAGGTTTCAGGCATGTAGTTTAATATACACAGAAAAACGTGTGTGTGTGTGTGTATCACAAGAAAAATGTAGACGACTAGTTTGTATGGTGTAGCCTCAAGGATCTTATGATTCCTGTTATAGTTTATTGATGTAAGTGTTCTACTATTGATCAAAGTAGAATTGGGGCTTAGAGTGAATGATAATGAAGAAAAACCTTGTTGATGATAACATTATTCTTATGTTTAATTTTGTTGTGCATATATGTTATTATCTTTGTTATCATGATCCTAGATGAGGTCTAAACAACCTCGAGCTATAAACGATCAAAGAACCTAGCAGGTTATTAGGTTCTATCACTTCTTAAAAACTTTTGATTAATATCTTCTTGCGAAATCTTTTCACCCAAAAAGCTCCAACTAACTCACAAGCTTTTGAAGCCTATCAAAAGTTTGATCAAGCATCTCTGAGCTTGGTGCAGTGAAGTTTTCATATTGCTGCTTTAAAAGATTCCTTTGAGTCTTCTTTGTAGCTTTATTCCCACCAAATCTCTTTTCAATAGCTTCCAGCAACTTCTTAGCATCCTTTATAGAGTTAAACTTTAACTGATGTTCATTGGGAATGCCCATCATTAAAGTACTTCTAGCTTTCACCTCTAATCTTCTCTGAGCCTTTTCTTCAGCAGTTGTAATAGGCATCACTGTCACAACACCTTCCACAATTATTGTGTTTGGCAAGGTTGCACCATTCTCTATTACTTCCCATAGTGCATAGTCTATCATCTGAATATATTGTTCAATCCTCATCCTCCAGATCTCATACTCACCAGGTTTGAGCATGGGAACTTTGAATGCAGCCACCATGTGTGCAGAATCTTGATCCATATCTTTTAGAAAACGATCTTAGATCTCACTTTAATAGATCGAATTCCTTAAGATTGTTTAAGGATTAGTTATATTAGATAAATCTAACACAACTATAGTAAAAGTTTTGTTTGAATGTATTAAAGATCATGCGGAATCTAATCTTTAATATTAAGGAAAATTATCAATGAAACAGTAATTCAAAACAAATAAGCTCCAATATTATTAATGATAATAATATGAATACTCTCAAAGTTTTAGGGTTACAAAGACCTTGAAGCTACAAAAGATACAACTAAGATTGATTTGGTTCTTGGTATGTATTGGTATATCAATCTCTATGCCCTAGGACCTCCTTTTATACACCAAGGAGTCATACTCGGCTTACAATACTTTCCTAAGTATATAAAATCTTTTCTATAAATAACTAATACATATCAAGTAAGCAGTACTAACAAACAGTACTAACTTACACTAGCAGTACTAACTTAATACTAGTAGTACTAACTACTTAGAATATATTCTTGAGCAGTAGTAACTCTTCAGCAGCATTAACTTCAAGCAGTCTTTGTACTAGCAATAGTAACTTTCACTAGCAGTAGTAACTTATCACTAGCAGCATTAACTTCAACTGAGCAGTCTTAACTTTGTACTAGCAGTACTAACTGTGTACTAGCAGTAGTAAACACTTAGCATATTTTCTTTGAAGTCTATGAGCAGCACTAAATCTTCACTAGCAGTATTAACATAAAGTTGAGCAGCAGTAATTCTAACAGCATCAAGAAGACTTTTAATCCCAACATCGGTCCAATGCAAGGCAACACCATAAATCAAGCAAAGACATCCATAGCTAAGCACTTGAGAAAAACATGCTAAAACGTCAACATAAAGTTGGTGAATTCATAGGTTTGAAATTAGTATTAAAAGTGGACTTCAAGTTCACAGTACGCACGTGACAGTTATAATATATACAACTTCACATAAAAAGTATTTACAGTTGCGCTAAGCTCATGACACCGAAGCTCAATTAAAAGGAATCATATTATATGCCAAACAAGAATTAATTGCTCTAAAGGTATCTGACCAAGATCACCTAGTGAAATCTGACATGGTATATATCCGTTTATCAGGAGCCACGCGGGTAGTGAGCGCTACTCACCCGGATAGGGATAATTAGTCCCAATAGATCTATTTACAACATTCGCGCTTACTTAACAAGTCTATCGGTTAAGCAATTGACGGTTCATGATAGTTCGGGCATTAGTGGTTTATTCGCTACTTAGGCAACACGTAATCAGGAAAAGGAAACGTAAAGTAACTGTGTCCATAGTTTAAAATCAAGCAATGTTTCTCACCTCAAAGTAGTAAAGTAAAAATAGTAAAACATGGGGCTATGAACTCACCTTAGCAAGATGAGAAAATGATAAATCACGCAAGTAAAAATAGTAAAACATCGAGTTTTTCATTAAGTTTCGGCGTTTAACCAAAAATTACTATTTTTAGTAAGTTTCTATTTTAGGAAAGTTTTTAGTTTCGGGACGTTAATACCGTCCCCTATATTTGCTTAATCCATATTTCCTTAAGTGCACTAGAGAAATCTAAACGTTTAACTTCCATGTCCATCTTGCTAAAATTTATCAAACTTGCTATTTTTAGTAACCTTAACGCTTTTTATTAAATTATATGTTAATGACATCTTTAATGATACTAATCTATATATATGTGTTACTATATGTTTTGCTAGTGTTTTAAAAGCTCAAAATATCTTGAAAGTGTCTGAAAACCCATTTTACTATTCACATCAGCACCTATGTAAATTATTTTGCCAAAAAATATTTTAAGTTTCATTTGGCTATAACTTGGCCGTTTTAAGTCCAATTTTAGTGTGCGATATATGAAAAACTATCTGTTCGAAACGAGCTCTCCAAAAACTACTTTTACGCCTAATGAAAACATTCCTAAGTCGCTCAAAACCTCAAAACCATTTTAGATCAGCAACTACATTTTTCACAAACGCTTCCAAAAATCACACCAAACTTCACAATAGTGCCTAGTCTAGTCTAATCTCCATTGACAACTAATCCACAACAAAACCACACCTAAAACTAACCTAATCCCTTCATTTCTATTGTTTCAACTCTCATCCAACACTCATATCACCAAGGACATAATATTTAACTTAATGAAACAAAGTAACATCATTATTTATAAAATCTTGTTTTATAATCTTTCAAAAATTAAAATACAACATATGGATCTTAAACATATATGAAAGAACATAAGTAAACCATAAGAAAAGATCAAAGCACTTACAAAAGTGAAGAACAAGTATAGACATCACAAGATCTAAACCCTAAAATACTAGATCTATAAAACCCAACAACAAATCTTAAAACCCTAGTTTATAAACTCTTGAAAGACCCTTGAAATCAAAGAACCAATACTTCAAACCACCTTAGATGTTCTTAGAAATGAACTTAGTATACTTGGATTATGCAAGAAATCAAAGATGATAGAAGCCCTAAAAGAGGGTGTTTGGCCGTGAGCTTCAAGGAGAAAAGGGGGAGAGAAAGAAATTTTTGGAGGCTTGAAAATGATTATGAAACCCTAAGTGTGATATGTGTATGTATTTATAGGACAAGAGATGGTCTAGGGTTTCTTTTTTTATAGTACCAAGTGACCAACACACACCAAAGATGTGTGTGTGTGTGGGTTCGGCCGAAACAACACCACAAGGGCCATATGGTTCAAAAAGTTTTGAGTCATGGTTCATACTAGGTGCATGAGTTAGCCAAATGTACAAGTCAAACTCTTACATAAGTGTAAGAGGTCACATGAAGAGGTTATCATGGTAAGTGTGTATGATAATGACACTCTCATGTGTCACTATCTTGCATATGTAAGATCACATGCACTAGTTTTATAAAAGATGCTCTTGTATTTAATTTAGGATTCAAAGTGTTTTGGTTTGGGGGTTTAGGCATCCAAAATATGACAAGAGGGGGAGGGTGAACGAAATTTTTGATGCTATAATACGAGATGTATGATTACTAAAGTTTACACAAAAAGATTTCGGGTTTTCGGGGTTCCGTTAAGTCAAAAACGCGTAAAACGTAATTTAAATGTTAAAGAGTAAAAATAAATACCGGGAGTGATCATAAACTATGAAACACTTAGAAAAGATAAAATAACTCATATAATATCTAAACTAATCAAAATCCAAAGTCGGAACGCGTCCAATGATGTTTTTTAGATTTACGCGGGTTAACTTCCCGGTAAACTGTCAGATTCAAACGTAACGTATAAAAGTCAAAAATAATGATCGGAAAAGTTTAAAATATTGACCTAAAATTTTCGAGGTGTGACAAAGTAGCAGTGGAAAATTCATTGTTGGCCTGAGTATGATCCTTCTTGTAAGAAGAACGATAACCCTTCACTTTCGACAAGTCAAAAGGCTCCTTCATATTAGCAACTTGCTCGTAAGCCCTACACCTCCCATATAAGATAGCGGAGGAGAAAATCCTGCCAAAAAGGCTACCTATGTTATCACTATGAACAAGCTCCATCGTAGCATAGGGAATGACTTTCGATACCAGCTCTCTCATATCCTGTTTAAGCTCCTCAACCTCCTTACGGAGGGACACTTCAACAACCTCCAATCTTGCCTTTTCGACCTCAAGAAAAGTAACCTTCGACTCCAAAATAGAAAGGTTCTATTGATAGCCTGCCCACTTCTGACTCTCTTACATCATCCTGTCGAGATTCAACTTATGCTCTTTGACTTTAGTGAAGAGAACAAATATTTTCTCTTAGAGGGCCACCACAGCGGGGTTCTTCTCAAACTCAGTCATAGCAGCATCACATTTAACCTGCAGCCCCTCACACTCTTCCTCCCTAGCCCTCTTCATGTTCCTCATAACATCAAACTCACCCCTTAGCTTCTTAATAACCTGTAATAGCTCACGAGACCTCCTGTTAACAGCATTGTCAACTATAGCTTGTCTCACATAACAACGATCATGAAGATCCGGCAACTCCACATCCATGTGGTTATCCAGATGATTCTTCTAAGTTGGAGGAGTAACAGCAGAGATCTTGAGGTGGCAGGCAGTAGCATCTTTAAGCTCAAGGACATCAGGGAGACCTAAAAAACAAAATAGGCAAAAATATTAATGAACCCATGATGCAAAGACAATACAAGGCAATTTTTCTCTTAACAGGAGGCCTAGATGACCCTCCTCTAGTTTTACACTTCCTATCCTTTATTTGAGTAGCTACACTTCCAGGTCGAACAACAAACAGTTCAGGCTTCGGGCTCTCTCCAGAATCTGTTGTAACCTCTACAGGCTGGATCACATGCACTTTGTTGGCTTTTAGAGGCTTCGTGTTTATTGAAACAGATGAGGAACCAGTGCCAAAGCCCGGGGAAGGCTCCTTGGGCAAAAACGATAAATCCTCATCATCTTCGGTGTAGATAAAGTTCCTCAAAGCTATTTATGCAGGAAGAAAAAGTAAATCATATATCAGTGAAAAAGGAAAACAAAGAAAGAATCAAGAAAGATAAATACCCTTGCTGCCCTTCATGATTTTAATCGCTGCTGACCATATTCCCATGAAGGTTTGAGACCAGCCAAAAAAAGAATAGGATCAAGAAACACACGAACACTTGTGGGATATCGACCAGACGCTGGAACATAGGATTCTCCTCAATATTTGGAGGAAGTTTATCTTAGAAGGATTTTGAATCAAGTTTGTTTTGCTCAAACAAAAGTTATGGATACTTGGCAGGGATAATGGAGTCTTGAACATAGAAAAACCGTTCGTGTCAAACCTCGATACGAGTAATGACTTTAGGAAGCAGATTCGGAATATGTTTTTCAGACCTTTTAGCAAAAATCAACCACTTAACGGCTCGACCCAAATTGAAAAATCCTTAGAAGAGGTCGACAGAGGGCTCACAACCATAAGCTTTGCACATGACAACAAAAGTGGTGACTTGGCATAACCAAAAGGGTTGAGCCTCGATATATGAACCTGAAAATATTTGAGAACTTCACAGAAGAACTCAGTAAGTGGAAGCCTAAGATTTGCAAGAGAGAATGAATGGGTGTACAACCCAACATACCTAGGTGGAGCATCAAAAATGTTCTGATTGGATTTAGGAAGAATAACATGATATTCAGATGGAATGGGGTAAAGGGTGAGAAAATCATTGAACTCCTCTTTTAAAAGTTTACAAGTTTGAATGGTTATGGAATCCTTCGCACTTATAATTAAAAAGATAGTGATTATTATCTTACCTTAGAAATAGATGAACAGCAGAAAGGAAGATGATGACGGTAAAATAAAAAGAAGGGTTTATCGCAAAGTATTTATAGGCAACTCTCAATACCTTTATGAGCGTCCATGTGTCAAGCATCGAAGATCATCCGAATTTCAAACTAGAGGAAAAAGTAGGATAAGACATTCACGATTACCTATGTTGACTGTTGAGTAATCTTCATTAAAGACTCAACTAACTCCAAAACAAGTGGACTTATAATTAAATGAATGCAGCACAGGCCTTCGACATGGCCTACGATTTGGACTATATTTGATGAGTCGAAAGCAATGCATCCATAGATGCATACATTACATTCCACTGGGGGGCTTGATAACGTACCCTCCCCTCAGGCTCGAAGGCCTCCCCTTCGAGCTTGAATGGGATCTTCTTCCAATTGTATTTTGAAACCTTTGAATAGTTTCAAGTGGTGTAAAATTGTCTTCGATACAATTACCAGTATGGGAATCCGCCACGCGAAGGCCCTAAACCCTTCGCTGTAAGGCCTTCGACGTAACAAGGGGGCAGAGGCCAGACTTGTTTAAGTCAAACACCCATGATCTCCCTCTCCACCAAAGCTTTACCGCCAAGGTAGAGAACGTGGTATACAGTTCCTATAATCACCCCTCAAAACGTGAGACACCCCTACGATCACCGGCTTTTGTGCTAAGCCTCATCCCATCTTATTTCTACATATATAAATAGATGGAAAGGCCTCCAGGTATGACTAAGACTTTCACACACTCATATATACTTGCATACTTACTTTACATAAAAACACATACTTACTCTCACGCCTGAGGTGATTCGTAGGGACACCCCCTACGCCTCACTTAAAGTAGTGTTTCTATTTGTATTGACACAGGTTATCCAACACTTGGCAATCCTTCAAGCACCCTAAGAACTCTTTGATCTCATTGAAGCCTGATCGTGTCCATATTTTCACAATCACTAATGATGAGGAATACAAAGAAGATAGGTGTAAATTGCTTGGAAATCCCCGCTAAGAACCACCGGTTTGTGAAATTAGAAGGTTTGAGATGTTGATGTGTTTCAAAAGTTTTAAATTTATAAGATTAGAATTACGGATTATTAAATGGAAAAACACAAGTAAAAGTATAACCCACGTATGTAGTATAATATTTTAGGTAAGACCATGTCGTCCATAGAGATTTGATTATGTTTGTGTAATCGAAAGTTTAAAGACAAAACTTAAAGACATTTTCAGATGGGATATGATTGATAATGGATTCAATAATAAAGGAGAATGACTACTCGGATAGTTTCATATAATGCCTAAGCAATGGTAATGATTATGATCTTTGATTTTAGGACTTAACTTATAAAATAGTTTTTTCGTCGAAAATCGTTTTCACAAATCAACTTGTTTTAACTTAAGACTTATATTAGTTAACTTAATCAGATGTGTCACGCAAATAATCAGGTTACTATTATGTTAAATCTATTTTGTTTATCAAATAACGTAAGCGGATTTCTCTAACCAAACGATAAAGACCATAGATAAATCTTTAAAACAATATAGCACACAACGGGTCTTTCAACCTATACCGTTATGTGTACACAATCAAAGTTGATAAGATAAGACATGATAGGATTTCAACACAAGCTTAAGATTAATAAGATCGTAATAATACCAAATACTTATTTATTATATTAAAATCATCAAGTAGACAAAAGGAGCTTAGCCACTCATGGCTATGGTGTTCATAACAAAGTAAAGTAGAGAAACAAGAAACATACGATAATCGGATTAGAGATGGATTAAACACAACCCGTTACAAACATCCTATCTTATTGTTTGTATGGGTATTTTGTTATGGGTAACTCCTTATGGTTAATAAGTGGTTACAAATAAACCCATGAATATACTTACAATGTTGTTTACATGAGATTTTTTGTGGGTATTTTTGTATGTAATTTGTGGGTAAAATGTAATAATATGCTAACCTGTGTATCTTCTTCGTATTTTCGTATGGGTAAGTTTATCCGGGTAATTTGTGGAGACTTATTTCTTTAATACAGGTCGATAAGTAACATGTAATATTAACGAACATGTCACGACTACACATAGCAATACCATGCACATGTATGTATGATGTGTGTTGTTGCTTATTTGATTGTCGGGTATGATAGTTTTTTATAAAGAGAGACTAAGTAATGTCCCTAAGGATACCTTTGTTTAAAAAGATTGAAGAGCATGACATATTTGCAGTTACAAGAAGCTTAGTTGTTCTTTCGTAAAATTTAATACGATCATAATTACTAAACTATACATCTCTTCACTAATCACTACTACACAATAGGGTTAAGAGACACCTTCATTGAGACCCTTTATTAGAAAAAAAAGGGTCTTGGAAAATGTTTTATGCCCGGCTAAAAGTATTGACTATTGAGAATGGTATTTAAGAAAAAAACACGGCTTTAAAATAAATAAGAATAAGACACCGGTTTAAACACTTAAATCTATCTTTACTCGTACTAAAACCTACTTGTTTTTTTTTTTAAAAACCGGTCTATCTTTGTTATTCTTAACTAGTTAAGTTATGTCGTCACATCTTTGTTGAAAATGAGTAACATGTGTCGCACCTTTTCTGATACCAATAAATATTTTTAAATAATTATTCACAAACTCTAGTGTATAAGCTATGAGGTATGCTACATCCACAAAGGTTTCACAAAAGAATTTTTCACAAAAGGATTTAACATGCATTGATAGGATGATGGAAAATTAAAAGGAAGAGAGAGAAATGAATAAAATGATTTAATTGGTGACAAGTCACTTTGTGAAAGTTTATTTGTAAAAATTTTGTGGATGTAGCATTTTCCATAAGCTATCATATTACAATCTTTTTATTATTGTATTACTATATATATCAAAAGTGGCATGATACGCCGTCGTTTCGACATGCCGAAAACAACAGCCCAACAACGGCCCAAAATGAAGGAAAAAAGAATTTTTAGCCGGCCAAAAATACATAAAAAAACTACCGGCCCAATAAAGAGGAAAAAAAAAGAAAATTTACACAACGGACCCTCAACTTTTAACTATTTACGTCTTTTTTATATAATAAACTTTATTTATCAAATATATAACACATTTGTACCGATTCATTCAGATCAAAAAATACCCGCGGAAAGATCTTCGAATTGCGAACAAAACGAGCCCAATATTGCAATGCTTCTGACATATGCACGATTTTATTAAAAATGTTGAAGTTTAATATAAATAGGGAAAAAAAAGAAAATTTACAAAACGTACGCTCAACTTTTAATTATTTACGACTTTTTTATATAATAAAATTTATTTATCATATATATAACACATAGCTACCGATTCATTCAGATAAAAAATACCCGCGAAAAGATCTTCGTATTGCGAAAAAACGAGCCCAAAATTGCAATGCTTCTGACATACGTACGTTTTTATAGAAAATGTTGAAGTTTAATATTCCGTAATTGTTAAAAAAAATGGTCAAAACCTGTGTTCCATATAAGTCAGGCCCGCCGCAACGTGTGGACAGATTTCCACTCAATATTCATTCGAAACAGATTCGCGAAAAATTATGCCCCGCGGCAACGCGCAGGCTATGTAATCAAGTCGCACAAATACAAGACCCCGCCGCAACACGAGGAAAATCCAGCTCTTATACAATCAAAAAACACCATACGCTAAGCCAAAAAAAATTAATTTTAAAAAATAAAATAAAATAACGCCCCGCAGTAACGCGCGGGCAACCATGCTTGTTATACTCGTAGTTGATGAAATGAATTACTAAAACATGGCAAGTATTATTTTTGTCCCAGTAAAATCTCGTTACCATGTACTAGCACTCGTCTACTATATTTATGTTATGTAAAAATAAAGCCATAACTTGAAAATTCACAAATTTATCATTCTAATATATATCTACTAAGTACTACGTAGATAAATTTTGGTCTAATCTTCATGTTTACATTTTGAGAACACATAGTCAAAATTCTAGCGGCAAAAGTTAGAGCCCATCTAAAATTTTAAAATCAATTATCAATACTATCTCATTCGACTATAACTCCGATTTAATCTCAACTTCTCCCCACAAGGGTCATCCTCTCCTAATATAACCGTCAATTTGAATCTTATTCTATATCTTGAAAACATTGGCTCTGCTGTTGCCATTATTATTATTATTATTCAAACATATAGAAGAAGATACGTCACTTCCAATCATCAGTTGTTTGTAATTGTTTATTATTTACCTTTGTTCAATCTTTAATATAGACTCCATCAATAGTATGCTCACGAGAATTTCTTTTCGGATGATATATTTCGGCAACGACAAGGTCACCAATTTTCTTTTGGATGTTGGACTGTCGAAAGAGGTTACCTTACAACTTAAGGTTTTAATGATTCTCGTAAATCATATATATTTCGTCACCACTCTTACCCTTTATTAAATCTGTTTTTGTTTGTGCAAGTATTTTTGGTAATTTACATTTATCTTATTTTTACTTAGGAATTAGGATTCGATGTGTCAACCACAAAAAGAAGAGATGTGCATCATGTTTGAGCACCCTGCAACGAGGAAACGATTTGCTCGATTAATAGATGTGGAATTTACACACAAACTTGTAACTTTTCATGCACTACGTTGATGTTAGAACTTTTTTCATATGTTAGCTATTTGTATTTTTTATCATTATGTTTGAAATAAATGGTGGATGAATCATTTTGTAGATAGCATTCTTCTATGTAACTGAAATCCTTATGTTCGATGCATTTTCTTTTTCTTGTTCATGTTCTGTTATTTCCTTATCTATCTATATGAAATGTGTTATACAAAAATGAACTGTTATATTAGTTTTCCAAAGATTTATACATATCAAAGTAGTATACACATATCAAAGATTTATACTTGCCCTTATAATTACATAATGGGTAAAATGATTATCATGGGTCAATTTAAAATTTACACTCAGAATTCAGAAACTAATATATCAATGACAAAATTTACCCACTAATTACCCATGACCAAATTCAAGGGTACTTTCGTGTTATGGAAAAATCCCATGAAAGAGTTTCCCACCGACTTTAGATGATCACCCACAATTAATGTTGTGGGTAACATACCCACGGATTCAAAATGTTGTGGGCATATAATTAGCCTCGAAGGTTTTACCCATGTTTACATATTCGCGGGTAATACATGGGTATTTGCCAATTACCCACGAATTTTGATCTTTTACCCACTAATTAAGTCTATGGGTAATCGCCTGTTTTCTTGTAGTGTTAGTACCTTTGGATTTATCCAAGGATACTAAACCTTACATCAAGCTAAAGAGTTAAAGATCTATTCATTGGGATCAACAAGTGGTATCAGAGCTTGTTGTAAAGCTTTGAATAAGAAGAAACCAACAACACATACAAGATCTAATTCTCAGTGATAAGATGGAGGCAGGAACTAATTCTACAACTCTGACTGCAAAACTCCCTATCCTCAACCCAGGGGATTATGATCTCTGGTTAATGAGGATAGAACAATACTTTCTCATGACTGATTACTCCCTCTGGGAAGTAATTAAAAATGGTAACAAAGTGCTAAAGAGAAGTGTTGGAGAAACTGAGCAGGAATATGAGCCTACTACTGCAGAAGAAAAGCAGGACAGGAGGAATGAGATGAAAGCTAGAGGAACTCTATTGATGTCACTCCCAAATAAGGATCAACTGAAGTTCCATTCATATAAAGATGCAAAATTACTCATGGAAGCCATTGAGAAGAGGTATGGAGGAAACAAGGAATCTAAGAAAGTTTAAAGAACTCTACTCAAGCAACAATATGAGAACTTTATAGGATCAAGTTCAGAGACAATGGATCAAACTTTTGATAGGTTGCAAAAACTTATCACTCAGTTGGAGATTCAAGGAGAAGTTATTACTCAAGAGGACATAAACTTAAAACTGTTGAGAAGTCTTCCATCTGAATGGAAGACTCATGCTTTCATCTGGAGGAACAAACAAGAAATAGAGACCATTAGTTTGGATGACTTATACAACAATTGGAAGATATATGAACCTAAAATCTCAGGATCATCAAGTACAAGTCAAAATCCACAAAATGTGGTGTTTGTGTCCTCCAGCAGCACTAACAGCAATACCAGCACAAATGAAGCAGATACCATTGCTTATGGAGTTAGTGCTGCTCATACTCAAAGTAATCTTGCATCTGAAGACAACCTTAGTGATGTTGTGATCTATGCTTTCCTACTTAGTCAACCCAATTCTCCTTAACTTGCAAAAGAGGATCTAAAACAAATTGATCTTGATGATCTAGAAGAAATGGATTTACAATGAGAGATAGCCATACTGACAATTAGAGCTAGGAGATTCATCAAGAGGACAGGCAGGAAGTTAGATGTAAATGGTCAAAGAGTTGGATTTGACAGGTCAAAAGTAGAATGTTACAATTGTCATAAAAATAGTCACTTTGCAAGAGAATATAGACTTCTAAGGAATCAGGAGAAAAGAAGAAAATAGAATAATAAAGGAACTGTGACATTGGAAACTTCCACTAAAAATGCCTTGGTTGATCAAGATGGAATTGGAGGGTATAACTGGAGCTACTAAGCTGAAGAAGAGCATCATATAAACTTTGCATTAATGGCATTTATTTCTTCAAGAAGTTCTTTCAGTTCAGACTCTGAGGTAGATTCTTGTTCTA
>BQNB010137625.1:2762-17818 GCA_026074375.1 Tanacetum coccineum
TATATAAATTGTAAAATAATAAAAAAATTATTATTATTGTTATTATTATTATTATTAGTATATTTATTATTATTTATTAATATTAATTATTATTATTATTATTATTATTATTATATATTATTTATATTTTTTAAATTTATAATTATAATTATAATATAATTATAATTATTTTATTATTTAATATTATTATTATTTGAATTATTATTATATTAATTTTTAAGTTTAAAAAAATGAATTACATTAGGTTGTGAGTCAACTAAACAAATCGACAAATTTATCAATTATAATTACAACACATTACAGTGACAACACATTTCAATTCTTTGTATTACAATTTCTTCTGAAGATTACAATTCCTTAAAAAACATTATGTGAACCAAACGCTCCCTAATAGTTTTTTTTTGGTAAAGGGTTTACCCGGTAAATTTTATTACGCCAAAAAAACGGGTGAGTCCCACATCTCCGCTCGTTACATAGGCAAACAATTTCCTTTAAGGAATGAAACAACTAGAAGGGACCTGTAAAAGAAACAATAATACAAGAAAACTATTTCTTCCTACGACCCCTAACCGTAATATCCAATTTATCACAAATAGCTTGAAGCTTATCAGGAATATGTTGACCTTCATACATATCATCATCGTATGGGTCGTATCCGTAGTTAGCATTCTCGTAAGATTCCGTCCACTGCTCAAGCAAACTCTGTGTACCATAGCCATCCTTTTTAGCCAGAAAATTAGCCATTTCATTATCAACTGAAGCAACTTCATCTTCACTATCATATTCACATGAAAAAACAACCTTTTCCAATGGTTTACCTTCATCATCCACCAAAGTAACTTTTCCCTCAACAATCAATTTTTCAATCTTATCAATTTTCTCAATAATAGAAGTAGAACTAGGACTACTAGCATTCACATTCCAAAACGAAGAGCCACTAGAGTTTGTCGCTTGGCTGGCCAAATTTGAAGGTCCTCCATTGATACCCAACTCCTTATCATTTTGGACCGAGGTAAGCACCTCAAAAGGATTTGTACTTTGTTATTCGTTTTTCTTATTTAGCATTTGTACTTATGGCTTTTATCTATTTTTTTCGCTCATGAGATACTTACCTTTTTAGAATTGATTAGGGGTGTGCACGGTTCGATTTGGGTAGTTTTTGGCTAAAACCAAAAACCGAAACCGCTCGGTTTTTGGCGGTTCGGTTTTTTGGGTTTTTCGGTTTCAAACCGTTTATATTTGGTTGTGGCTAATTTATATTAATAAACTTGTTTTACGTAAAAAATTGGTTATTCTTTTTTATTGTTTTGTTAATATGAGCCCGATAATGCTTACTTAAATTTCTACAATTATACACATATAAATGAGACACACACACATTCAAGTGAATATACACATAGTATGATCACATATTCGGTTCAGTTTTTACAGTTCGATTTTTGGACGAAAACTGAAACCGAACCGAAAATTTTCGGTTTTGAAAAAGTAAAAACCGAACCATCGGTTTGTAGTTTTGGTCGGTTTTTTCGGTTTGGTTTTTTTGATTTTCGATTTGGTTTCGGTTTTTTCTGCTCACCCCTAGAATTGATCATAATACATCAACTAATTAATGGAAATGTTATTTTATCAAAACTTATCATCAATTACTTATAGAGTTAATTACATAGATCGTCATTGTGGTTGTCTCAAAATTGCAGATTTCGTCCTAAAAGTTCAAAAATTACATTGATCGTCCCTGTGGTTGTCCATTTTGAGTTGACCGGTCCTTTGACCGCAAGTCCATCCCAAATCCCGTTAACTTTTTCTTTCGTTAGGGGTAAAATCGGCAAATCACATTAACAGCCACCTAACTTCTACTTTAACTTAACTCTTTCACTATTTTGTTTCATACTTCGTCCCTCCATCTTCTCTCACACGTGCAATCCCTAAGGTTGTTCTTCATTGTCTGATCATGGTGAAGTTAAGTGTTGATTTGAATAAGCCTAAAGATATCTCAAAGACTCATAAAGCTGCACAAAATGGTAAGAACATTGGAATTCCGGCCTCGTGTTACTTATAATTGTGATGGAGTTTTTTAGATATGGTACAATTGTTGTTAATATTAAGTGGTTATAATTGTAGGCCGTACCCCTAAGTCACTGACATTGGAAATCCACCATGGCGGGTGGTTTACACCAACACCTAGTAGGTCTTACATTGGTGGACATGTATCACCAGTTAATGTTGTTGACATTTATGAGTTTTGTTTACATGACCTTAAAGATATGGTGGTTAAACTTAGTTATGGTGTAGAAGACTTAATGTACCGCCATGGTTTGATACCAAGTTTAGGCTTAGATTATGGTATGCATAGTTTGAATGTTGATGCTGATGTGTTAGAGATGTCAAAGTATGTTAAGGACTATAAGATCATTTTGGTGTATGTTGAACATGGAAGTAGTAATGTAGACACTAGTATGTTTGATAGCACTCCTGATGTTAATAGGAATGTGAAAAAAGAGTGGGAAAAGGTTAGCTCTAAGTCATCAAACATTGGTGAAGTAATGAAAAAATTGAGTAAAGAGCAGCCTGCTAGTTCTGTGGCAAGATCAATTGTAGTAGAGAGTGTTGTTGATCCTTTTGATGGTCTTGATAAGATACTAGGTGACTATGCAAACACTGGGAAGCAAATCACTAAGGATGAGAGCACTTGGAAGCAGATGTTAGTTCATGTAGGTACAATTCTACAGCTAATGATTTCTCATTTGGGAAGTTTAAAGAAGTGGAGGTGGAAGTAGATACTGAATCAGAAGAAGAAGAAAGTGACACAGAAGGAAATGATACAAGTGGTAGTGATTCAGAGGATTTAGATTATGATCCAAAGCATAATGATGTGTTTGATGATGATGAGCATATAGTTGAAGAAGTTCATGTAAATAAAAATAGTTTCAGTTTCACTGCAGACCCTAAACATGATACAAGTATAGGTGTTGTTGATGTTCAAGAAGATGATCTAGATGTCATTGATTATGACTCGTTTGGCAGTGACTTAGATGATAGAATTCAACTTAAGGAATTAAGAAGATTAGGCAAGCAAAAAAACAAGGGTCCGAATAAGTATTACTTCTACTTAGGGCAACAATTTGCTAGTAAGGAAATTGTGAAAGGAAGAGTTAAGAAACATTCAGTTGAGACTAGAAGACAGGTAATACTAGTAAAAATGATAATGAAAGGGTGAGAGTTAGATGTGAAGGCACAATTCCAACATTGGTCCCTTATGTTGCTATTGATACTAATATGGACAAAAATGTATTTTCTCAAACAAAAGGTAGTCCAGTCATTAGAGAGAACAACAATAGTGGCAAGCAAAATATTTTGGGTAAAGACAAAACAGTAGAGGGAAAGGGTAAAAAGGTCATTACACCAAAGAAAGTAGTCAAATACTCCTGCCCTTAGACAATGATTGTTACATACACTAAAGAATGCAGATGGGAAGTAAGAACATTAATTGAAGATCACACCTGCATATAATCAAGAGCAATTAAAGCTTGTACATCTAGGTTTCTTGCAGATCATGTCATCAAATCACTTGCTACTAATCCTGATATTCATGTGAGGGAAGTTCAAGATCAAATGCCTAAACAATTTGAGGTGGGGGTCTCAAACATGAAAGCTTTCAGGGCAAAGAGAATTGCATCTGATATTATAACAGGCAGTTACAAAGAGCAGTATTAACTGCTTAGAGAATATGCCTAAGAATTGATCAATCAAAATCCAGTCACAACTGTCAGGATTGGTGTACAAAAAGAACCAAATCCAGAGTCTCTTACAAGAATTTTTAGAAGGGTGTATGTGTGTTTGGGAGCTCTCAAACAAGGTTTTAGAGCTTGTGGGAGAGAAATCTTGGGATTAGATGGATGCTTCATGTCAGGTCCTTGGCCAGGTCAAATACTAACAGCAGTTGGGGTTGATGCAAACAATGAGATTTATCCAGTAGCATATGTTATAGTTGAAGCAGAAAGTAAGGCATCTTGGTGTTGGTTTTTGAACTTACTTGGAGAGGATCTTGGTATAGAAGTTAACTTTAACTACACTTTCATTTATGATATGCAAAAGGTACACATTTTATTGTATAATTTTTCATATGTTTTATGTAAACTTAGAAAAGGTATAGTTTTAATCCCATCCTTAACCTTAATTGTCTACAGGGACTTATACAAGCCATTGCAAGTGTGTTTCCAAGTGCTGAACACATGTACTATGTTAGGCATATTCATGAGAATATTAAGTCATCGTTTTAAGGAGGTATGTACAAGGAGATGCTTTGGAATGCAACTAAAGCCACTTTTAAAGGTGAATTCCAGAAAAACATGGGTGAGCTCAAGTCATTCAACTCTGATGCTTATGATTGGTTGATGAAGATTTCATTAGAACAATGGAGCAGAACCTATTTTTAGGTAATTAAGTAACTCACAATGGACAAAACCATATTAATAATCGGTCATATGCTGACATAGTGTGTCATTTGTTTAACAGGCAGAACTAAATGTGATCTACTAATAAACAACATTTGTGAGGTGTTCAATAGGCAGTTAGTTGATGGCAGATGATATGTGTTAAACACATATCATTTTTACGTAATAAAATGAGCTTAAAAGACCAAAAATACATGTAAAATACATTGTATATGTGTGTTTTGTCAAATGCATTATGCAGGTAATGGATATGTTAAAAATAGACAAAAATGAAGCAAAACGGACAAAACCTGAGCACGAAATTGGAAGAGTGCAAGAAAACGAAGCTAAAGGCGTATACATCCTTAATGGGCCAACCCGTACCCATTTTATTGGGCCGGGTCAGCCCATTAACATTGTATTTTTATAAACCTTAAGCCTAAATCAAATAGTTCATTAATCCAATCCAAAATCACCTTTTAAATACCCAGGCCCAAACTAAGGCCCAAACCCTTATAACCCTGGACCCAAAGTCAAAAATATAACTATGGGTCAAAGTAAACTTACTGTACATCTTGTACAGTTTTCCCTCCCTCCATTTTCACCTCACCAAGATAACACAGGGTAAACTATTCCACTCACCCACACACACGCCCCTTTGCTTCTAGAAGACTAACCTGACACACCTAACAATTCACTAAGCCACGCTGGCGATCCTCAAGCCTCCCATTGGCTATTATACGTGGAGAAAGATCAAAGGCTCAGATTGGTATATTAGCAATCAAGGGTTGGGATGGCAGCTTGGGAACGCTCCTAGAGGTTCTGGATCCTTCCCCTCCTCACTATAAATAGAGAAGGGATCACACAAAAGAGGGACGTGTAGGATTTTAGTAGTTTAGTAGCTTATTTTAATTTTTAGCTTAATGTCATTTTATTAGTGTAACTTACCTTTTCAAAAGCATTGTAATCCTTTCTTTAATATTAATAAAAGTTCAAGTTTAGTAAATTGTGTTTTTAAATTTTGTCATGATTTAGAAATGTTTAGAATTAAGCTAATAAGCTCTAAATAAGCTCATTATCTTCTAAAGCTACTGCTTATTCAGCTAAGCCTCCTAAAAGCTTAGCTGAATAAGCCATTTACTCTTAGTTTCAAAAAAGGCATAATAAGCTAATTTGGATGATAAGCCAATAATGGATGGGCTTATGGGTTCTATCAGCTTATCTTTGATAAGTTGGAGCTTGTAGATCTAAGCTTGTAAAAGCTATTTAGATCCATGTTTAGCTGGGATCAAGGTACACTTTCTTTTTTACTTAAATTTTAGCTTAAATTCTGTTTAGCTTATTAAACTGCTTATGTGCTTATTTATGTTGCTTATCTGTGCTTATTCTGCCTTATTGTTGCTTAATGAGTTTAGTTCATAGCCTATTATAGTTTAGTTTGAATTTTAGTTAAATCTGCCTATTTTTTTAGTCAAATCTGCTTATTATCATAGCTTATTCAACAGTGCTTATTTTTCCTTAGTAATTGCTTATTTGTCATTTAGTTGATTAGTTAATCATCTGTTTTCTAAAATTAGGGCTTATTTGGATCTGTTTTGGCTTAAATACGAGTTTCCAAATCTTAAAGGGGTGTTTGGCACAAGCAGTTTTAACTTAGTTAAAACTGCTTGTGTTATCTTTGGTCATTAGACAAATTTCATAAGCTCAAATTAAGTCAAACAAATTTTTCATAAGCTCCAAATAGTTGTTAAATTTTAAAGTTCGTTTTATCAAGGGTTAATGTATGCTAAACCTATGGCTGTTCTAAAAGCTTATTTGTTTAAATTTCTTAAAAATCTATTTGTGGTGTTGTTTTTGTGAGACTAAATGAGTTTATAATGCATCATGTCAAATCTGTTTTCAGTCATTTGCCTCTGGAAAAGCCTAATGAGTAAAGTAGACTAAAAATCAGTAAAGTATGCTAGTTAATGGGTTATTCTGATATGCCTCTTTATACAGATCAGTTATAGTCAAATCATAGCTCAATTTAGGATATATTTTGTTAGAATTAGCTTATTGTGGTTTGTTTTTAATCTGTTTTAGGTTTTGAGTTGGTTAAAATAGCTTTTTGAGTCTTAAATTTAAGTTGCAAAAAGTCATCTTTCTTCAAAAAACCAAAATCATGTAATATAAACTGTCCATTTTCAACTTATTTTTTCCAGCTTATTTCTTAACCATTTTGCTTAATTTCAGCTTATTTGAGTCATTAGAGTATAGGACTTTATCTGTTTTCACTTTGTAGCTTATTCCTTTTGCTTATTAGTTCATAAAGTTAGCTTAAAAAGTAAGTAATTGTCACTTTGATTCTGTCTTTTAGTCCACTGACTCAAAGCCCTTTTAAGGTCTTTTAGCTTATTAAGTTTGCTTTCTTTTAGATTATTTTAGCTTATTAAGTCTAGGTGAGGGTCTGTTTGCAGCTTATCTGTTAACCTTTTTGCTTATTAAGTCTTATAAAAGTCCTAACAGTTGGTTAAATGTCAAAAGTCTTAATTATGTGTTTGTGCTCTTTTGGTGCTTTTCAGCTCATTTGATTTGCTCATTTTTAGTCTTAAGTGCTTATAGGTCTAGGGATAAGGCTGTTTCTAGCTTATTAAGTTTTCTTATTGCTTATTGTGTCTAAAAGCTCAAATCAGTTTCATTTAGTTTTCTAAAAATCTTTACTTGTAGTTTAGCAAAACTGTCATCTTCTGTTAGCTTTTTCTAGCTTATTTTTAAGCTTTGTCATAAAGTTCCTTTATTAAAGTTTCTAGGTTTTGCTTATTTTATAGCTTTTTCAAAAAGAAAATGAAAAATAAAATGTTTTTGCAAAAAGGAAGGTCACGGGACTCGAACATGTGACCTCTCCTTCACAACACACACTCCTTACCGTTTGCCCTTGTGACTTTTTCATTCCATGTTTGTTTTAGTTTTTACTTATGCTAGTTTTAAATTTAGCTTATTTGGCTTATTCGCTTTTTAACTGCTTATTTGAAGCTGCATATTTAGTAATTTTTCTTTATAAACATCCTTTTTAGCTTAAAGTATTTTTATAAATTTTCTAAAAATTTTAGGATAAAGTTTTATATTTTTAATTTAATTTTCAGTATTATTTAGTTTAAAAAATAATTTTAATTAGTTTAAAAATCCAAAAAAATATTTTTCTAATTTTAAAATTCAGTTTAAGTCATTTTAGCTTAGAAATTTGCATTTTGAATTTTTAGAATTTTAATTTGTCATTTTTAGCTAATTGTTTGATTTAATTTAGGTATTAATTAGTTTTCAGTTACTTTTAAATGTCGTTAGGTTGTTGAATTGTTTTAATTTCTAGATTAGTGTGCCTTTATTTGCTTTCCCCTTTGCGTTATTAGGTTTAGAAACTAAACCCAAAATATTGATTATTCAAGCACGCGATCACGAACCGAAATAAGGTTTTCAAATTCACACTTCGTCGGGATACGACATCCGGGAGATAAAATATTGTTTGTCCTCAAGCAATTTTTGTATCGAACGGGATACTCACTATACTATAATTAATTTGGTATTTTAGGTATATATTATATATCCTATTTGTATCGAATCAATTTTTGGCATCGTTGCTGGGGAGGTGTGTAACGAATATCGAGTTAAAGTTTGAAGATTAGTGTTTTGAAGACCCTTCCTCGTGAAGTTATCATTTTTATTTTGTGAATATTTTCTTTTATATAAAATTATAAAAATACAAAAATATTTTATTTTTCATTTATTTTCTATTATAAAATAATTAAATTACCAAAAAAATTAAAAAACAACAAAAGATACCGTTGTGTCACTTGTGAAATCGGCTCACCTTTAGATTACAAACTATAAGAGAGGTATAAGGAGGGTTGATCCGACGAACTTCGACCCGAAAGGAGAAGGTTTTTAAAACGCTTCGCGCTTACCCGCTCCTCCGCTTCTTTGTGCTTTTTCTAAAGAGCTACCGTACACTTGTTCGATTATCGGTTACAAAAATAATTCTGTTCTATCTTATTTTTCTTATCTTGTTTTTAGTGCATGCGCACCCGCTCTTCATCGAATTTAATTGTTGAATCTTCCATGATTCTGAAGCGACGTAATCGTAGACGTTCCAAGCAAATAGTCGAACCAGAGCTTCGAACTATTGTTGAGACTACCGTTGACACTATGGCGGATACGCATACTATGTCGGAATTACTCCAAGCACCCACTAAGGGTTACGGAGATGCTATTGTTATTCCCCCGATACTTGCCAAAATTCCGAGTTAAAAGTCGGGTTACTTTCGCTAGTAACTTCGAGTCAATTTCATGGTTTCGAAAGGGATGACCCTCATGCTCATATTTGTTGGTTTAACAAGATCACTTCTACGCTTAAATACAAAAATGTTCCACACGATGCTATCAAGTTGATGCTTTTCCCATTTTCTCTTGAGGGGACCGCCCAGATTTGGCTTGAAAAAGAACCCCCTCGATCTATCCTTACTTGGGAAGATCTCGTTTCTAAGTTTGTAAATTATTTCCTTCCTCCTTCGAAGACTACGAATCTCAAGAACGATATCACAAATTTTCAATAAAAGTTTGACGAAACGTTTGGTGAGGCATGAGACCGTTTTAAAGAACTTCTTCGTAAATGCCCACATCACGTTTTTTCGGAATTGCACCAAATTGATACATTTTACAATGCGTTGACACAATCCGATCAAGATTCTCTAAATGCAGCCGCCGGTGGCAATCTTTTGAACCATACACCTCGAGATGCTTTGACGATTATTGAGAATAATTCGAAAGTTCGTACTTCACGAAACAAACCGATTGTTTCAAAAGTGAGTACTACTACTTCTTCTCAATCCCCTTCACCGGATGTTACCGCTCTTACCGAGATGGTTAAGGAATTAGTGCTTATGAACAAGGCTAGTCAACAAGCTTCCGTAAAAGCCGTAGATGAGATTTGTGTTACTTGTGGTGGACCGCATCCATACTATGAGTGTCTTGCTACCGATAGCAACACTTTTAATGCTTATGCAGCCACGAGAACCTACAATTAAGGAGGTCTCGGTTACCGTCCTCAAGGAGACCCAAATTATCGTGCTAGCAACCAGACGGGACCACTTGGTTTTCCTCCTTTGAATGTGCAAAACAATCAAAACTACAATCGGTACAATCAAAATCAAGGGAATTATCAAGCTCCGAACAATCAAGGAAGAAGGAAAAATTTCAATTAAGGAAATAATAATTATCAAGCAACGAATTTTCAAGCTCCGAATTATCAAGCTCAAATTGGACCTTCGAATGAGTTAATGAACTACATGAAGAGTAATGAAGCTACTTTGAGAGCAATGCAAACTCAAATGACTAACATGAAGACGGACTTGCGAAATGAGTTCAAATCTACGATTGATACAAGAACCAATAAGATAGAAAATCAAAACAATCAAATAATGAACATGTTAACTAATATGTAAAAGCAAAATCCCTCGGGTTTGGGATCACTTCCTAGTAATACCGTTGCTAACCCAAGAGGTGATTCGAAAGCTATTACCACCCGAAGTGGTGTTTCTTATGATGGACCCACGATTCCACCTACTCCTTCTCCTCTCCCAAAGGAAGTGGAACGTGAAACCGAGGTGACAAAGGACAGGGTGCAAACTACAAGTTTAGAAAGTACCGCACACGTCCAACCTTCGGTTGTCCAAGACCCGATTTCGGAGCCCGAAGTTGCTCCGAAGCTTAATCCTAAACCATCGATACCTTATCCTTCAAGGCTTAACGACCAAAAGCTCCGTGAAAAAGCTAATAATCAAATGTTAAAGTTTCTTTAAATCTTTCAAAGATTACACTTCGATATTAGCTTCATGGATGCTCTTCTTCATATGCCGAAGTCTGATTCTACATTTAAGAGTTTACTTAGTAATAAGGAAAAGTTGTTCGAATTAGCAAATACTCCGTTAAATGAAAATTGTTCGGCGGTGCTCCTAAAACAGTTGCCCGAAAAACTTGGAGACCCCGGCAAATTTCTCATCCCGTGTGATTTTCCAGAGCTAGATGAGTGCTTAGCCTTGGCCGATCTTGGCGCTAGCATTAATCTAATGCCTCTTTTCGTATGGAAGAAGCTTTCGCTCCCGGAACTCACTTCGACCCGCATGACACTCGAACTTGCAAACCGATTGACTACTATTCTGGAAGGTGTCGCTGAAGATGTCTTTGTGAAAGTTGGAAAGTTTTATTTTCCGGCCGACTTCATTGTAGTTGATTACGATGTCGATCCTCGTGTTCCCCTCATTCTCGGGAGACCTTTCTTAAGGACGGCAAGAGCTTTAATCGATGTACACGGTGAAGAGTTAACTCTTCGAGTCAATGATGAGGCCATTACGTTTAAAGTCGGGAACACTTCGAGATACTCCCGTAATTATTATGATGAAACGATTCATCAAGTCAATGTCATAGACGTTGCATGCGAGGAGTATGCTCAAGAAGTGCTCAGATTTTCGGATAGTTCAACGAGTGGCAATCCCACTCCTTCGGATCATATCATTGCTTCTTCTTCCCCCTCGTTCACTCCTTTTGAAGGAGGAGATTTCATTTTAGAAGAGATCGAAGCTTGTCTTTCAAGTGATTCAATTCCACCGGGAATTGATGATGCCGACTTTGATCCGGAGGGAGACATTCGTCTTCTTGAGAAGTTATTAAACAATGATCCATCATCTCCTCTCCCTCCGAAAGAACTTAATTTTGAGGAACTTAAAACGATAAAATCTTCTATATTTTAGGATTTACCGTCTCATCTTGAATACGCATTTTTAAAAGGAACCAATAAATTACCCGTTATAATTTCTAAAGAGTTAAAAGATGAAGAAAAAGCCGCCCTTTTAAAGGTTCTTAAGTCACATAAACGGGCCATCGCATTGAAAATCTCTGACATTAAGGGTATAGACCCTCGTTTTTGAACTCACAAGATCTTAATGGAAGATGACTTCAAACCGGCGGTTCAACATCAAAAAAGGGTAAATCCAAAAATTCATGAGGTTATCAAAAAGGAAGTTATCAAACTTCTTAATGCCAGATTGATTTACCCTATCTCTGATAGTCCGTAGGTGAGCCCCGTTCATTGTGTGCCTAAAAGGGTCGCATGACCGTAGTTGAAAACGAAGATAATGAGTTAATTCCTACTAGGTTAGTTACGGGATGGCGCGTTTGTATTGATTACCGAAAGCTTAATGATGCTACTCGTAAAGATTATTTCCCGTTGCCTTTCATGGATCAAATGCTAGAAGGTTTAGCAGGGAACGAATACTATTGCTTTTTAGATGGATTTTTTGGATATTTTCAAATTCCTATTGACTCGCAAGACCAAGAGAAGACCACCTTCACTTGCCCTTATAGAACATTTCCCTACCAACGTATGCCTTTTGGCTTATGTAATGCTCCGGGCACGTTCCAAAGGTGCATGATGGCCATTTTCCACGATATGATCGAGGAAACGATGGAGGTCTTCATGGATGATTTCTCGTTTTTCGGGGATTCTTTCTCGTCATGCCTCTCCCATTTAGACAAAATGCTCAAACGGTGCGAAGACACTAATTTAGTTCTAAATTGGGAAAAGTGCCATTTCATGGTTAAAGAGGGCATTGTCCTCGGCCAATAAAATTTTTAAGTCCGGGATTGAGGTCGACAGAGCTAAAGTTGATGTTATAACTAAACTCCCTCATCCGACTTCCGTCAAAGGAGTTCAAAGTTTTTTAGGTCACGTCGGGTTCTATCGTCGATTTATCCAAGATTTTTCTAAAATCACCCGGCCGATGACCCATCTTCTAGAAAAAGAAACTCCGTTTATCTTCTCGAAAGAATGTAATGAAGCGTTTAATATACTTAAGAAGAAGTTAACCGAAGCCCCAATGTTAGTTGCCCCCGATTAGGACCTACCATTTGAAATTATGTGCGACGCTAGTGATTATGCGGTAGGTGCAGTCTTGGGGCAACGTAAGACCAAACATTTTCAGCCTATACACTATGCAAGTAAGATCATGACGGATGCTCAAGCACACTACACAACTACGGAAAAAGAGTTATTAGCCGTAGTGTATGCTTTTGAGAAATTCCGGCCTCACTTAGTCTTATCGAAGACCATAGTGTATACGGACCACTCGGCACTAAAGTATCTTCTTGCTAAGCAAGATTCTAAACCGAGATTGCTTTAGTGGATTCTCCTATTCTAAGAATTTAAGGTCATTATTCGTGATAAAAAAAGAGCGGAGAATCTCGCGGCCGACCATTTATCTAGATTAGAAAATCCTCATCAAGGTGATCTCGAGAAAAAAGAAATTATCGAAACATTTCCTCTCGAGACCCTCGGAATGATATCTTTTCATGGTTATTCTAGTACCCCATGGTTTGCCGACATTGCAAATTACCATGCGGGAAATTTTATACTGAAAGGGATGTCGTCCCAACAAAAGAAAAAAAATCTTTAAGGATGTTAAGCATTATTTTTGGGACGACCCCTACTTGTTTAAGATTTGTGCGGATCAAGTAATTAGACGATGTGTTCACGGCCAAGAAGCCGTTGATATCCTCACGGCTTGCCATAATGGACCCACCGGGGGACATCATGGTGCGAACTACACCGCTAAGAAAGTCTTCGATTCTGGTTTCTATTGGCCGACAATTTACCGCGATGCCCATGACATGATAAAGTCATGTAACTCATGTCAACGTCAAGGAAAAATCTCGCAAAAAGATGAAATGCCTCAAAATGCAATTCAAGTATGCGAGATCTTTGACGTATGGGGCATCGATTTTATGGGCCCGTTCCCGTATTCTCGAGGGAACAAGTACATTCTTGTAGTCGTTGACTATTTGTCTAAATGGGTTGAAGAAAAAGCGCTCCCCACTAATGATGCTTGAGTTGTCGTTAAAATTTTAAAATCTCTCTTCGCCCGATTTGGAACTCCTCGTGCTACAATTAGTGATCGTGGTACTCACTTTTGCAACGACCAATTCGCGAAGGTCATGCTTAAGTATGGAGTTACTCACCATCTTTCTACCACGTATCATCCACAAATGAGTGGACAAGTGAAGGTTTCAAATCGTGGTTTGAAACGTATCTTGGAAAGAACCGTAGGCGAAAATCGTGCTTCATGGTCCGATAAGTTAGACGATGCTTTATGGGCCTTCCGTACCGCTTTCAAGACACCCATTGGGTGCACTCCTTATAAGCTTGTGTACGGAAAGGCTTGCCATCTTCCTATCGAACTTGAACACAAGGCCTATTGGGCCTTAAAGCATTGTAATTTTGACCTTAAGACCGCGGTGATCTCTGAAAAGTTCAAATGAATGAATTAAACGAACTCCGGGATCAAGCTTACGAGAACTCTTTAATCTACAAAGAGAAAACAAAGAAGATTCATGACTCCAAGATTAAGAACCGCGTCTTTAACGTTGGTGATCGAGTTCTTCTCTTCAATTCTCGATTAAAGATTTTCTCGGGAAAGCTCAAAACCCGTTGGACCGGACCGTTCACCGTTGCTCAAGTTTTCCCTTATGGAACCATCGAGTTATCTTAAACCGACGGACCAAATTTCAAGGTGAACGGTCATAGACTTAAACACTATTTTGGAGGGGACATACCACCGATGGTTGTCCCGGATCTCTAAACTTTCCCCATGGACCACTAAATTCGGGGTCGAGTCAGGCTCGTGACTCGGTTAACAAAAACAAGTGCTTCGTGGGTGGCAACCCATGCTTATCCCTAGTAGTAGTCTATTAGTTAAATATTTATTAATAAGTGTAACGTGAGGAGGCTCGCCTCTTCCTTTCTCGTGTTTTGTGGTTTGTGTTTTATGTCCAGGATTGCCCGGATTATGAAGACTCTCGCCCTCGTAGTTTTGTTTATCGTTCACTCGATCTTCAATCCTTCGCATGCTTATATATGGGAATCCGATATCCTAGATCTTATTGATTCACGTATATCTATTAGAATAATTAATAAACGGCTTTAGATTTGCGTAGAGACCTCTTAATATTTGGATTATGCCTTCAAATTAGTATGAGGGTGTGATGTGTTTCAAAAGCTTTAAATTTATAAGACTGAAAATACCGGACAATTATATGGAAACACACGGGTAAAAGTATAACCCACGTATGCAGTATAATCTTTTTATGTAAGATCAGGTCGTCCACAGGGATTAGTGTAGTGTTCGAATAATTAGAAAGAAAATAGACTTTAACAATTTTGAAAATAACTTTAGTTTTATCAATGATAATAAAGATTACTACTCGGATAGTTAAGAATAATTTATAAGTGTTAGAAATGATTTGACCTTAAAGATGGGACTTTAATTTATAAAAATGATTTCTCGTCAAAAAACGTTTTTACGAATTAAATTGGTTAACTTAAGACTTATATTTAGTTAACTAGACTAAATGTGTCACTCAAATAATCCAGTTATTATTATATCAAAGCTTATTTTGTTTATCAATTTACGAAAGTGGATTTCTCAGCACAGACGTTAAAGACCATAGACAAATCTTTAAAACCACATAGATCATAACGGGTCTTTCGACCTATACCGATATGATTATATAATCTAAGTTGATAAGCAAAAATAGATAAGA
>BQNB010137626.1:0-17818 GCA_026074375.1 Tanacetum coccineum
ACATCTCTCAGGGATATATAAACTAGCAAAAACGAAATTGCAAGACCCTAAAACCACCAAACTTTATAAGTATTTACTTAGGGGGTGTTTGTTTAAGCTTTATAAGTATGCTTATGAGCTTATATGATTTCGGCTTATACTTCATAAGCTCGTCTATTTGGCAAGATCCTCACCTTATTTTTCAGGGGCCTTTGTCTAAGCTAACTTAATGAGCTTACTGGTTCATTTATTTGGGCAGATCCTCGGCTTATTTTTTAGTGGCCTTTGTCTAAGCTAACATAAACACGTGAGGGTTTCCACTCTAATAATACAATAATTATACACATTCATTCTATCATACCTGTATCTTTCAGTAACCAAATGATGGGTGACCCATGACCGGTGAGTAATGATCCTCATCCATGAAGGGTGATGGGCTAGAAGAGGGCTGGAAAAAAAAAACATTTTATCTTTCAAACAAGGGACTAAAAAAATATTTACAACAATAAACAATAAACCCCCACCTGTTTGTCACATGTACCAGCAGCAGCAGAAGTAGAAGCAACATTGTATAAACAGTTGTATAGGGTTTTTAACTATTTATGAATGTGGATATATTTCGGGTATGGGGTTGTTTTGTGTGATGCTTGCTTAAGCTAGTAACAAAAACTGGTAAAACGAGTTCAAAGTTGCTAAAACAGTAGTTTAAACAGTTTCAGAGTGAAATTCATTCTAGGATTTTCGATCTTTATGGGGCTATCAATACCACAGTACTTCAACGAATACCATGCCATCAAGGGTTATGCAATAAGAGACTGAAGTTAGATTAAAAGAACAAAGAAGTCTGCTGAGCTAGAATACTTAAAACATAATATTGCTAAAATACTTATCCAACAAACACCAAGGTTATCTCTAATTGCAACCTATACTCATTGTTCACTTTTGGCAGGTTAATTGGACTGAAGAATATATTCTACATAACATACTACAGCAGTTACAAGGCCTTTTCTTTTATTAAGCACATAAAACCGGATGTCTTCCTTCCTATATATATTATCTCATGTTTGAACGGCTTATTCAATATCTCAACCTCAGTCATATATTGGGACAAGCATCTGCATACGCTACAAAGCTTCATTCAAGCTAATGCCACATCCCTCCTACCTATTAAGTTAGTATCCGAATCTTGACTTAACACATGACCAACCAAGTAACCAACTTCCTGCGAGTTTGGAGGAAGTATGGTAGGCTTGAAAAATTATCAGTAGTTTCGCACTAATTCCTGAGATTCTGTATAACCACTATCTACCCAGCCGGAAAACGCAGACTAGTGCAAATTATCACACAAAACAAGGCTTTGTAATTCTAACTAGTGGTAGCATCACACTTTGCTTATTCTAATAAACTTCTACCGTAACTACAAACTAGCTACATAACCCTTCTCGTTTCAATGGCACTATATGCACTCGCCTTGGCTCAATTATACCCCCAACAAAAATTAACAAATCACCACTTTCTACCAACTGTAAACACAATCACATCCTTTAACTACTCTATACAGCAAACACATGAAACTCAGTCAAGCATTTCTTCAAACACCTTACCTACTAAATTAAATGTATACAATATGCATTCACCTTACTAAATAACTAAAAACTTGTTTTACATTATCACTATCCGAATAGAATTGGACAGCTGAATAATATTTACACCTTCGATGACCGTTCCGTTCACCACCCGACGTCACGCGCCGTAACAAACCACCATGACTCTGTAACAAACCACCCTCACGCGCCGTAACAAACCAATGATTATAAAGTGTTTGTGATTTTGATTTTGATTATAAAGTTTTGAATCGGATAGTGTTTGTGATTTTGATTTTGAATTATAGTGTTTGTGATTTTGATTTTGATTATAAAGTTCTGAATCGAGCAGATAGTGTTTATAGAATTGGATAATTAATTGGGGAAAAAGTGTTGAAGATGTGAATGAGGAAAAAGTGACACCTATGTAGATAATATTGTCCACGCCTTTTAGCGTGAACTTTTGTTCTTTTTTTTTATATATATATGGAAAATATTGTCCACGCCTTTTAGCGTGAATTAATATTATGTACACACGTATTGGTGTGGTAATTTTATACACGCCTATGACCGTGGAAACATTGTTCACACTTCTTAAACCGTGGCAAAATAAGCGTGAAGATTGTCACTATTTGTTGTAGTGACTGTATCCCTATTCAAAATGTGTACAATATTCTAATCTTGTCATCAGAAAATCAGATCATATCAGCAAATCAATTACCAGCGATAGCACCCACCGAACCACCTTCACCAGCATTCCCTTACTAGCACGAAAACCACCCGAGAAATCAAGTTCATATTTCATCGACCATTATTCGGTATACAAAAAACCCCCATTTTTGCACGCGGGGTCCTCACTTTCACCCCCGCCTGGTTCCAAATGTAGTATTGGTATCTAACCCTATAATCATACGTTCAGCAACCTTCCTGCTATAAAGGATTAGTTACCTATCTCAGGGACACCTGTTCAAAGGAGACCCCTTCTCATTCTCTGAATGTGATCCAAACACCCTTCCCAAACAGATATACTTGCGGCTCTAACTGGTTTAATTGCGTGTATTCGGCATCTGACAAACTCCAACTGAATATATCAATGTTCTCCTTTATCCTATCGGGATTGACACTACATGGTAGCACACTCGTCCTCGTTGGAGGACCCCAACCTCAATATAACCTACATCTCAGAATTCATATATTCATACAAGCAGATGTTTTCAGATGGGCTTATAAGATTCGGCATTTTCAGGGGAGATTATACTAGATGACATGAAAACGTACCTGTTCATGAGTTTTTTTTTTATGTCAGTCTGGTATTTCTGAGACTACCGACAACTTTAGCATAGGGGCGTGTACTGATCTTGATCTTCTAAACGACATATGAGGGGCTCCAGTTTCGTTCTCGCTTGATCCATTTTCAGAATTACTTGGTACTCCTAATGGTGTGTGAGCAGATACATGTATAGACTTTGATTGACAAAACTTCACAAGCTCGTCTTTCCTCCAAAAAGGATGCAACTCCACCTGCACACATAGGGACCAAATCTCTCTCTCGAACGGTTGCCTTTTTTGGAACAACTTTTTCGTGTATTCCAGACATACACTCCTTGTTTGGAACAGATTCCTTTGCACTTTCATCATCGTCTATAGTCATGATGCGTTGTAGGTAGAGGGCTTTGTCGTCTCCCTCGCGGTCACTCCTAGGTAACATTGGGGATCATATTGAATCCAATGCGATCATCACCACGTTTAACAGATGTGGATGGGAAGATCATAACTTCATTTTGTGGCAGCAGTAGTTAACAGTACTTATTTTAACTAAGTTGCAGTGTTGATTATGTGCAGTCCAAAATAGTTTTGTATATATTATAATGGGCTTGCTAATATTATGTACTTATGGGGCACTTATGTAAATTAGGCCCAGGGAGTAATAGTCCAACCACAGACAGTGTATGTAGGGTTGAAGTTAGAAGTCGTTATTTAAGTTAGGGAATTGAATTGGTGTGGACTCTTAGTGAATCGACACAATTATTCAACACACGTTTCACATAGTTAAATACATTGTAACTGTATTCTGTAAATCATCAAGTATCAAAGTAATAAAGTTTGTTTTACCCTTTGTTATACTTTTTTGTCTTTTGCCTATTTTGCTGTTTCATTAGTCCATACTATAAAACTAGCCGTGTACATAAACCATGGTGAACTATCGTTCCAAGTTGGAGGCCTATTGGCCACATGACCAAAGAAGGTCTGGTCGCACCTTACAGTGGTATCAGAGTGGAAGCCTGCAAAGGAAGTTATCTGAGAAGGAATATTACCAAGGCAATTCGAAAGGGAAAAAGAAGAAAGAGTCAGAAGATGTGTTAGACAAATAACATAAGGCTGCAAAGGGATGCTGAGAAAAAAGCTTGAGGAAATTGAAGCATTTAATTCCTCATTGCATCAAAACAAACTGGAAAAGAACAAATGCTTTTATTTGTAGTCAGAAAGGATCTTATCAGAACTGCCTAGAAAATCATGAGAGTGAGAAAGTTCACAGGATCAACAAAACCAATCAAATGGAACTGCTGTGAATCAAAGCAATACTGCACAGCCTGAAGTCGCCCTTAAATATCCTGAGTTTATTCATTTTAACACTGATGGAATCCTCAAAGGCATAGATCAAGGATCATGGGATGATTTTTGGTACCTAAGCAAAACCACAGATAAGCACTATTGTTCCAATTTGAATATGTTTTGCAATATTAGAGAAAATTTCTTAGTAGTAACTGTAGAAAAAACATAAAAAAGTTTCGATTTATTAATGGGATGGGAGAAGTTGTGATTAATTGAAGGCCTGTTTTTCCGAGCTATTTTGATTCCTGGTGTATTACTTTGACCAGAAAGTATCTCTAACATTCTCTCAATGATTGATTAAACCAACATGGTTTTGATGTAGTGTCTGACGGAGATGGTATGGCTTGAATATATGTTATGGGAGGTCTGCAGGAAAACATGTTAGACCTGAAAAAAGTTAGAGGAATATGCAAAACAACTTTCTAGAAGAGTTACTTTCTGAAGGCTTAAATCAGAATTGGTGCGGGTTGAGAAGAAAGATGAGATGGCTAGGTTTGTAGAAGATGTGAACCCAACAGAAGTTCACACCTTTTAAGAATTTGTAGGTTTCTTAAATCTGATCAAAGATGATAATGTGGTAAGCAGGGTTGGGATTCATATGAGAGATAGGTTTATCAAAGTTCTTAAAATGGTTTCTACCACCCACTATCTCCAAAAAAAAAAGCCTGGGTCAATACCACAATTTTTCATGGATACCCATACACTTTATTTGATCCTTAAGGTTAATTGAATGTATGGGTGGATATCATCAGTGTACTTTTTTTGGCCAAGAATTCGGTGCCATTGCAGAAATCCTTGGACTAACAAGGAATGATGGAGATGATGTCAAAAAGGTTTACATGGTCTATCTAGATGTCTTTGTTTCATATTATAAGACAGCCAGAGCACCCCAGGCTCCTGCAGAAGCAGTTGAGGACTCAAGCTTAGAGTCATACCAATGGTCAGTTGGTAAGAATGGTGCTCCATCAACCTCTCAGAAAGGGAAGGAGAAGATAGAACATTTCGGCATCAAACATGTACATCCAATGCGTTGTGTTTCATGACACATTGTCTTCGTTTTATGACAAATCTTCCATGTTATAATTTACAACTAACAAGTACACATTGTCTTAAATTTCATGATGGTCTTTTGCCACTCTTTTGTCATAAAATGAATTTCACCATGTCCCATGAATCTAAACCACTTACATAATCAAAAGTGAGTGATTTATAGTGTGATGTTTGTCTAAATAAGTTATCAGAAAACAAACAAACAAATATGTGAGTTTATCATGCCAATGCTATGTTGGATGGCAAGATCATAACTTCATTTGTGGCAGTGGTAGTTTTATAAACTAACAGTACTTTATTTTAACTAAGTAGCAGTAGTTTGGTTTGTGCAGTCCAAAAAACGTTTGTATATATTATTATGGGCTGCTGTATTATTTAAGTATGGGTCTTATGTAAATTAGGCCCAGATAGAAGTCAACCATAGAGAGTTATTACAGTTATTAGATATCGTTATTTACAGTTAGGATTTAGTGTGACTCTTTGTGAATCGACACAATAGTTCACACACACCTCTTCACATAGTATAAATACATTGTAACTTGTATTCTGTAAATCATCAATCAAAGTAATAAAGTTTGTTTTACCCTTTGTTATACTTTTCTGTCTTTTGCCTATTTTACTGTTTCATTAGTCCATACCCCGAAACAGCCGTGTACATAAACCATGGTGAACTATCGTTCCAAGTTGGAGGCCTATTGGCCACATGACCATAGAAGGTCTGGCCGCACCCTACAGTGGTATCAGAGCGAATCCTGGAAGCCTCCAAGGAAGTTATCTGAGAAGGAATATTACCAAAGGCAATTCGAAAGGGAAAAAGAAGAAAGAGTCAGAAGATGTGTTAGACAAATAACACAAGGCTGCAAAGGGATGCTGAGAAAAAAGCTTGAGGAAATTGAAGCATTCAATTCCTCATTGCATCAAAACAAACTGGAAAAGAACAAGTGCTTCTATTGTAGACAGAAAGGGCATCTCATCAGAACTTGCCCTAAGAAAATCATGGATGATGCAGAAAGTTCACAGGATCAACAAAACCAATCAAATGGAACTGCTGTGAATCAAAGCAATACTGCACAGCCTGAAGTCGCCCTTAAATATCCTGAGTTTATTCATTTTAACACTGATGGAATCCTCAAAGGCACAGATCAAGGATCATGGGACGATTTCTGGTACCTAAGCAAATCAACAGATAAGCACTATTGTTCCAATTTGAATATGTTTTGCAATATTAGAGAAAATTTCTTAGTAAGTAACTTAGAAAAACAGAAAAAGTTTTTATTTACTTATGGGATAGGAGAAGTTATAATTAAGCCTGTTTTCCAAGCCTATTTGATTCCTGGTGTATACTTTGCACCAGAAGTTTCTCTAAATATACTTTCCATAGACCTATTAAACCAACAAGGTTTTGCTGTTGTACATGATGGAGATAGATATAGGCTTGAATATATGTTTAGGGAGTCTACAGGAAACATGTTAGACCTAAACAAGTTAAGGAATATGCAAAACACTTTCATAGAAGATTACTTTGAAGGCTTGAATCAGAATAGGCTTGAGAAGAAGGATGAGATGGCTAGGTTTGTAGAAGATGTGAACCCAACAGAAGTTCACACCTTTCAAGAATTTGTAGGTTTCTTAAATCTGATCAAAGATGATAATGTGGTAAGCAGGGGTTGGGATTCATATAGAGATAAGTTTATCAAGGTTCTTAAATGGTTCTACACCCACTATCTCCAAAAACAACTCCCTGGGCCAATACCACCAATTATTCATGGAATACCCATACACTTATTTGATCTCTATAAGTTGATTGAATGTATGGGAGGCTACCTCAGCGTACACTTTGGCCAAGAATTCGGTGCTATTGCAGAAATCCTTGGACTAACAAGGAATGATGGAGATGATGTCAAAAAGGTTTACATGGTCTATCTAGATGTCTTTGTTTCATATTATAAGACAGCCAGAGCACCCCAGGCTCCTGCAGAAGCAGTTGAGGACTCAAGCTTAGAGTCATACCAATGGTCAGTTGGTAAGAATGGTGCTCCATCAAACTCTCAGAAAGGGAAGGAGAAGATAGAACACTTTGGCATCAAACTTGAAGATAAACCAGTCTGCATACAACAACAAACTGTACAAGATGAGGAGAAGGAAGTCACTTGTTATAGGTGTCACAGCATAGGACATTATGCATACCAGTGTCCAAGCAAGCAAAGCAATCAGATGTATTACAAGTCCTACAAAGATTCATCATCATCAAAGCTCACAGGAAATTCAAGCAGGAACACTTCAAATGAAGATCTCAACATCATCATTTGAAGTTTATCAAGACAAATGAAGATTATAATCTTGGGGGGAAACTGTTGGATGTCAAGATCATACCTTCATTTGTGTTAGCAGTAGTTTTATAAACTAACAGTACTTTATTTTAACTAAGTAGCAGTAGTTTGGTTTGTGCAGTCCAAAAAACGTTTGTATATATTATTATGGGCTGCTGTATTATTTAAGTATGGGTCTTATGTAAATTAGGCCCAGATAAAAGTCAACCACAGACAGTTATTAGGGTTGACAGTTAGATATCGTTATTTACAGTTAGGATTTAGTGTGACTCTTAGTGAATCGACACAATGATTCAACACACTGTTTCACACAGTATAAATAGATTGTAAATTGTATTCTGTAAATACATCAAAGTAATATAAGTTTGTTTACCTTTGTTATACTTTTTCTGTCTTTTGTCTATTTTACTGTTTCATTAGCCTTATTCCAAACAGCCGTTTACAGAAACTATGGTAAACTATCGTTTCAAATTGGAGGCCTATTGGCCACATGACCAAAGAAGGTCTGGCCGCACCTTACAATCAACAACTTAAAGAAATGAGAAAAATCCAATATGTTAACCAAGTGTTAATAATATTCAAAGGTCCATGACAAACGATACACCGATCTATACAAAACCCAGGTTAACATAAACCTAGTACAAAACTTCAAATCATCTTAAATTGTTCAAAGCAAAGGCCTAACACACAACCAATAACATAACAGAGTCTTGTAAAAATATTAAAAACAAAGCTAGATTCATCATGGTAGTTGTGAAGAGGATGCATCAACATCAGGAGGAGCCCCAATAGCTAGGAGGCCATTCATGTCTTCATCTTTGCTCGCGATAAGTTCCAGCAAATACGACCATGACCTATTAAACAGTGTAGACCCATCCTTAGACACTTTCATAGCAACACCTTTATCTAGCTTCAACATTAACTCAAGGACATCAGGGACCTCTTCACAGATCTCAACAGACAGAAAATAGGCTCCCAAGGACATCACACTTCTTTGAAGCGAGGCAAGATTCCATAAGAACTCGGGCGAACAAAACAAACGATTGACTAGCAGGGGTAAAGTCTCCATGAGCTTCTCTTTCTCAACATTATAAAAGCTAGCTCGGTCATAGTTCATAGAGCTCGATTCAACAGTTACGACAAGGTCTTAGTTCAGATGCAATACCTCAGCCTCAAGCTTAACAATCTGACTCCTCAAACAAGTCACCTCTCTTCGTTATGATGACAAGAAACCTCAGCCTCGTTCACCTTTAGAGTTTAAAAGGATTTCTCCTTCTCAGCAGTCACCCTTTAATGGCTCCGTAAAGATTCTTCACATGAAACTCAAGCTCAACTCTACTAGGCAGACCAGATGCCATCATCCAGACAAGCCAGATTCTCAATTGGTGAATGACGAGGACTAGACACATCTGAAAATTATTAAAAACAAGTCTTATCGAGTTAGCCAAATAACTACTACTAACACACTATGTGTTTTGGGAATCAAATGAACGCACCCTTGACAATATCACGGACAACAGATCCATATCTATTATCAGACTTGAGGGTGCACTCATCCTGGGAGTCATATTGATGGAATTGAAAAACTTTGGTGTTATAGAGACGTGAAGATGAAGTGACTGATCTGACCCTCAAGAGACTGTAAGCAATGCGTTTCACAAGTGAGGACGCCATCTAAGATAGAAGGACAAACGATCAACGAGAGTATGTTAAATGGCAATTATCAATTCAATAACAAGTTCACAAAAACTAAAAAGTCATTATTTCATATGTTTTCAATGCGACAACGAAATTGTAAACTAACATACTCACTGTTATGAACTTTGTTTGCATAGGAATGTTGCTACTTAGAAAAAGAGAGCTTATATGCTGTTTAAAAACAAGTCCAAATTAGAAACTAGTAACAAATAACTGAAAATAACCACACAAAAAAAGAGACCAAAATTAATAGGTAAGAGACTAGAAGATTTAAAATTGCAGACATGAACCATCTAAGCCTCAACTTCTGCATTTTCCAACCCCATGACCACTAATTTCCGGTTTGAGACCCCTGATCTTGTAAAACCCAATGTTTTAAAACCCGGGTTGACCCGGTTAGTTCAACGAGCTGAACTGGAACCGGTTCGGATACCGGGCCAGATGTGACCGGGTTTTTGCTTGCTTTTGAACCGGATTGAACCGCCGGTTTTTCGTTGACCTGGTTTGCTAACCCCGGCTGGGTCATGAAAAAAATCTAAAAATATTTTTTTTTCTCTATAAACCTTTCTATGTTTTATTGACAAGAGACTAATGTTAGTTAAAATTTTGTAGAACACTAAATTAACGTTAAAACTAAAATTTAAAGACACCGACTAATATAGTCTTATTATCTTTACCCAAAATAATATAGTCTTATTATAGTTTATTACTAACTTTGAATCATAAGCTCATTGTTTTTGCAAATCTATGCTATTTTATAGATATAAAACTTAAAAAATAAAGCTTATCTTTTTTTTGGTAACTATGGTTTGTCAGAATAATCCGCGGGGTTTGAAAACACCTGACAAAAAACTAAAGCTTATCGATAAAGACTCAATCCCTTTCATCGGTTTAATTCGACGTAAGCATAATGTCAGATTAAATATGAGATGATACAACACTGCATCTTTTATATAGGAAAAAAGCATGCTTATATGTAGAATCGGTTTGACCCGACGGTTGTTGAACTGGTGACCCGGCTACTAAACCGAGTCGACAAAAAGATGGGGTTTTAAAACATTGGCAAAACCATATGTTGTAACCCATCGACCAAAAAGGTTTTGGATGACATTTGTGAGATATTAGGTAGTGTATACATGGGTGTGCTCATATTCGCCTTTTTCTAAAAAAAGTTCAAGATTCACTATTCTCAATTAAGAAGGCTAAACAGATGAGGTTTTCTCTACCCAAGTTATATGATATGTACGCGGCATAACTGATGTATCTCGGGTCCGTTTCGAACCATATCACTAGCACCTAAAATGTCTAACTAGCGAACTTTGAACCCCAGGTCCATGTCACTTGCCACTAAGCCCATTTGCAACTTAAAGAACACTTACCTGAGATTAAATGTCAAACAATATTACAAACTAAGAAAAAAGGGTAAAGAACACTTACCTGAGATAAATGTCAGTCAACATTTACCACTTTCCCCAGCGACAAATCCGGAGAATCCCGGGCGACTTGTCGCTAGGGATAGGTTTCCCGGGCGACATGTTGCCCGGGATAAGTCGAACGGAAAAGCTCGAAGGGGATATGTTCCCAGGAGACTTACCCGGGCGAAAACGTCGGGCCCACATAGTTTCAGTCAAACAATTAAGTGCCACGGTGGAGGGTTTTCCAGGGCGACATGTCGCCCGGGAAAAGTCTGCAATTTTTTTTGGAACTGCCTGCACAGCAGGCTATTTCTAGATTTTTTTCTGAAAAATTCTACCAATACTCAAACCTGTATAAACCAATATAGAATCTACCCAAATACATTACAACTTGTACCAAAACACAATACGATCAACGCATTTGATATAATAAAGCTAAACACGTCCAAAATCCGAATAAACACAATATAGTCTACAAAACGGGTGACGAAGTCACAAAACTTGCATTATCCGCAAGATACAAGTCAATATCACCTAGATAACATGTTTTAAACGTACGGGGAAACAAATATTCACATAAGGGTCGCCAATATATACTTCAAGACACAAAATAGCATATACTTACCCAACATCTCCTAACCATCCTCCTCATCCTCGTCGCCGTCCTCATCATCTCCCGGCTCATCATCCCCGCACCCGCCACTTCCGCTGCCACCGCCGTACTCAGGTTGTGACTCAAGATGCATAAGCATATAGGAAAACTTGGCGTCACTCCTAAATAACTTCATGAACATCTTCACCTGTTTTGTTACCCGCTTCTCGCTCTTTTTGAGCTTAGCGGCATCGGAGGAGTGCGTGCATAGAGGCGGGGGGAAATGACCATACCCTGTCCTGGCAAAACCCTACCAACACCGGGAATGTGCCCCCGTTGCTTTCCCTCGCGAACAATGGCCATGATCTCATCCTCGGTGTAGGGCACACCCGTGGAGGTGTTGGAGCCTAGACCCTGTAGCCTCAACATCTCATCCTATGTAGTCACAAAAACACAAGATAGTTAATATATTAGTCGGGTTACTACATTATTTCTCGACAAATCATTAAAGTGCATGTTTTGAAACAAAACTTACATAAAGAGCTTTGTCCTCAGGGTTCAAGAATACGCCGCCAACAGTATGTGTCAAGAAGAAGGTGTGGATCAGCGACGAGTATTCTCGAGTAGCTGACCTCTCCATTTGCACATACACATATATAAGATGAAACAAATTAAAAACGACAAATCACAACACACCAAAGGATTATATATATATATATATATATATATATATATATATATATATATATATATATATATATATATAGTAGGGATCCAGTGAGAAGTATATTAAAATAAGAAGTGGTGAGAAGTGACTAAAACCACACATTTGAGATGCAACGATTTCAGTTAGATGCATTTCTAAAAAAGCATCTAGATGCACATATTGAGTTTCGAAAGTTAATTTGATGTGTAGATGGTGCAAATTGATTTTCATGATTTTGGCACATGTAGAGGACCAAAAAATAAGAGAAATCATGAAATGCATCTAAAATACGTATATGCATCTAATTAAAAGCTAGAAAACACATTATAATGCATCTAAGATTATAGAGATGCATCTAATTTAAGTCGATGCATCTCGGATATGCGGTTATTGTTATTCTTATCCTTCTTATTTTAGAAAACTTCTCATTTGATCCTATCTCTTATATAATATTTAGATTTATATATATAATATACTATTTATATATATATATATATTATATATATTGAAGAGTTATTTGAGACCCATTGTAAGTGCTGAACTTTAAATTTTTTTAAAGCCATTGTTTAGCATTGAATGAGATAACATCAATGGTTGTAATATAAAATGGCAGAATTTTAATAACTAAAAAAATCATTTAAAATATCTAAGTGCTGGAAGGGCAATTGAGGTATTTCACTCCACCCCTAAAAATGGTAGAAACCGTATTATCTAAATATTCTTTTTTTCCTCAGATCTACATTTGTCTTTTAACCCTAGGAACCCACCTCAAAAATCAATCACCGCCTCTCCTCTTTAGATCCATTATATGTAAGAAAATAAAAACAAACATCATCAGTTTTTTTCCCCTCTTGATAATCTCTTGTTCTGGATCTACAAATTGTTCATTAGTTTTTTCTAATTTTTAGGTGAACCAGCTGTTTACCATATCTGATATGGGTGAAGCTATAGATAGCGCTTGAGAAATTGAAATATTTGTGGCATGAGCTATTTTTCTCTAAATATTTATATTGTGGACGTAAGGTTTTAGAAAAAATGGATTCCATATAGATGTGAAAGAAATGAGCGGGGTTGCCATGTTGCATTAGAGGTCAAAACGGGGTTTAGTTACTCATTGGGTTGAATGTGGACTATTTTTGTCCAAATTTTGTTTATCTTATCAATACTTACTGGGTCAGGTGTGAGTACGAGAAATTTTGATGCAAATGCATTTTAAAGTTTATGTATATATCACTTGTGATATTATACCTAGTGGTTAGGGGTTTTTGGTTTTTGGTTTTTGATATAGGGTTTAGTGGGTAGGGGTTTAAGGTTTTTGGTATAGATTTTAAAATTTATGTATATATCATTTGTGATATTATATCTAGTGGTTATGGGTTTAGAGTTTTTGTATAGATTTTAGTGGTTAGGGGTTTAGGGTTTTTGGTATATATTTTGAAGTTTATGTATATATATCACTTGTGATATTATACCTAATGGTTAGGGGTTTAGGGTTTTGGTATAGGGTTTAGGGTTTTGGTATAGGGTTTAGTGGTTAGGGGTTTAGGGTTTTTGGTATAGGGTTTAGTGGTTAGGGGTTTAGGGTTTTTGATATAGGGTTTAGTGGTTAGGGAGGGGGGTTTAGGGTTTTTGGTATCGGGTTTAGCGGTTAGTGGTTTAGGGTTTTGGTATAGCGTTTAGTGGTTAGTTGTTTAAGGTTTTTGGTATAGGGTTTAGTGGTTAGGGGTTTAGGGTTTTTGGTATAGGTTTTAAAGTTTATGTATACATCACTTGTGATATTATACGTAGTGGTTAAGGGTTTAAGGTTTTTTGTATAGGGTTTACTGGTTAGGGGTTTAAGGTTTTTGGTATAGATTTTAAAGTTTATGTATACATCACTTGTGATATTATATCTAGTGGTTAGTGGTTTAGAGTTTTTGGTATATGTTTTAGTGGTTAGGGGTTTAGGATTTTTGGTATAGATTTTAAAGTTTATGTATATAACACTTATGATATTATAGGTTTAGGGTTTTTGGTATAGATTTTAAATATATCACTTATGATATTATACTTAGTGGTTAGGGGTTTAGGGTTTGTGGTATAAATCTTAAAGTTTATGTACATGTCACTTGTGATATCATTGATATGGTATAATATCATTGATATGGTTTAGGGTTTAGGTATAATATCACTTATGATATTATACCTAATGGTTAAGGGTTTAGGGTTATTGGTTACGGGTTTAGGGTTTTTGGTATAATATCATTGATAGATAACGTATGAAAACAGAAGCAACCGATTGATAACTGCCAAAAACGTCTCAAAACGGCCAAATACATCTGAACATGGACGAAAACGCGCGAAAGCTGGCAAAAGTGCGCGAAAGCTTAAGAAAACACACGAAAGCGGACGAAAGCGTGCGAAAACGTATGGCAACGTAAGAAAACTTGTGAAAACGTAAGAAAATGTCAAAAAAAACGAACGAAAACGTGTGAAAACGAAAAAAACGTAAGAAATCGTGCAAGAACATAAGAAAACGTGCGAGAACGTCTAAAAACAGACAAAAACGCGCAAAAATAGACGAAAACACGCGAACGCAGGCGAAAACGCGCGAATGCGGACGAAAGCTTAAGAAAACGGACGAAAACGTGTAAAAACGAAAAAAAACGTGCGAAAGCGGACGAAAACAGAAGAAAAAGTGTGAATACAGACGAAAACGTGCAAAAACAGACGAAAACATGCGAAAACGTAAGAAATCATTCGAGAACATAAGAAAACGTGCAAGAACATCTAAAAAAGAACGAAAACGCGCGAAAACGTGCGAAACAGACGAAAACACTCGAAAGCGTACGAAAAAGTGCGAAAGCGGACGAAAACGTAAAAAAACGTAAAAAAACATACAAAATGTTAAAAAGGTTAATTAATTGCAATTTGGGCAAGATTTGCCAACTATACAAATAATGAGGGAGTGGTTAGTGTGAGTTTTAGTAAATTTACACTTTTAGTCCCTCTATGTTTTTTTTAATTTTAAATCTTGTCTTTTTAATTTAATGAAATAGATGGTCTAGATTTGTCCTTTAATATGTAGAGAAACTAGCATGCAAAATAGCGAAAATCCAAACGTTATGTAGCAAAAATCTAGTATGCAAAATCTGTTTATAAAAAACGATATGTATATTTATATTCTTAATTAACAAATAAGGCGAAGTTTAAAACATGATTTAGTTAAGTATAAGGATGTTGTCAACCCCAACTACTGTGGTGAAAATTAAAACAAAAACCAATACGAATAAATGTGGTTAAAATTCGTATCCCAATAAGCATTTCCTGGGGAGAGGGAGAGTTCCTACATAACGTTTGGATTCCATCTGTTGAAGAAGCTCCCTTTTCAAACAAGGACATGCCTTCTCTAACTTTAACAGTACGCAATATTAGTGTTCTCTCTACGTTCGGGTATATCGATCATTAAGTAAGGGTATGATTTATCTACATCTCACCTCTTTCATACACCGCTTTTGCTTTTGAAGGATTGGGTATGTAAAAGAAACGTAAAGAATGTTGATGTTTTTTATTTTGACACGCTGCATAAAAAAATAATGTTATTTGGAGGCACAACTAAAGTTTTAAAATATCAACTTTTAACTATCACCAAATAGAAATACGCTCTAATCTAAACAAAACAAATAAACCATAGCTCAAACACCAAATATTAACGAAACTATTAGAATAGTACAGCATTATCACAATCTATTTTGACCCATATTTTAAAAGATCTAAATCATATTTCAGAATTGAAACACAAACTAAAAATATAAAAGTATGTAAATATTTAACTAAATGGAAGAAAAAAAAGAAGCCTCAGGCAGCCTAGTTATCATCAATGTAATATCAGTCGGTAATTCCAACATAATATTTAAAAATCATCACTGGCTTCATTTCTTTCATTCAATTAGAAAAACTAAAACAAAACTGTTTAGTTATGAAAACAGGGCTAGGAAAAAAACGAAAACAGATAAAAAAAAAGCAGCTAATTTGTTTGGGTCAATATATTTGGGAGTAACATGGCCCATAAAATATTGTTAAAGCCCATATATTTGCTTTGAGGCTTTAGATAATGTGATGATACGTTTGAAAGAAATTATATATTTTAGAAGTCAATACTAAACTTTCTAAAAAGTAGATCAAAATCAAAAAATTTATGATATGTGTTTCATTAATATATTGTGCATATGACCAAAGTTTTTTTGGTGCCAATTATTTCATAACTAAATAAATAAAATATCACCAAAAAGAACAAATGCATAACACAAAAAAGATAAACAATAGAAATAAACCCAAAATACATACAATCACATAAAAAAAACCAAAAATATTAAAAAAAAAACTAGACAAAACACCAAAATAACAAAAAAAAAAAAAAAAAAACTATGAAAAAGATTCTGTGAAAACCACTATCATTGGAAGAAAAAAAGAAGAAGCCTCAGGCAGCCTAGTTATCATCAAAATAATATCAGTCGGTAATTCCAACATAATAATTTAAATCATCACTGGCTTCATTTCTTCCGAACAACAAAAACATTAAAAAAACTAGAGTTAATTACATGAATCGTCCATGTGTTTTACACCATTTAGAGTTAATTAGTAAAAAAAACGAGAGTGGGTAAATGGTGTAACCAACAAGGACGATTTATGAAATTAACTCAAAAACAAGTATACTGCTAGTGATTAATAAAAGACATGCTATTGAAAGAAAATGAACTAGGTAATAGATGAGATGTGTGACAATACCATATCATGGTGTATATGTAGGGAGCTGTAAACCCTAATTTTTTAGGTTAAGATATTGGCTATTAATTGGCCCATGGGCTTAGAAAAAAATTGGCCCATGAAATCAGTTTTTGCCAGTCTGCTATAACTATTTCATAACAATCAAAATTTCCCCCCCCTAGGTGCAAAAATCGGTTAAAATTCGTTATTAGAAAACTCCCGGCTTTAAAAAAACCGGTTTTTCTAATAACCGTTTCGTTTTTTCGGTTTTTCCGAAATTCGAGTTTTATTTTCGGTTATAAATTTCAGGGATCGGTTTTTTTTCGGTTATATTTTTTCGAATCGGTTTTTTACCGGTTTTCGGTTTTTTTTCGGTTATAAAAGTTCGAATCAGGATCCTTTATCAGTTCGGATTTTTTTCGGAATTTAAAACTTCGAACATTTATTTAATAAACGTGTTAATTATCAAACATTTAATTAACAATACACCGAAACAAATAAAAAAACTAAACATATGCCATCATAACTTTTTATTTGCAACCGTAAACATACTAAAAAAATTAGTGTTCGGTTATATTAGTGTACTCAAGTAGTGTTTTTTTAAAAACATTTTTTTAAAAACTATTAGTGTTTTTTTAAAACATATTAGTGTACTCAAATATTAGTGTACTCAAGTAGTCAAAAAAGATTTTTTTTTTTTTTTTTAAACTATTAGTGTTCGGTTATATTAGTGTACTCAAGTAGTGTTTTTTTAAAAACTTTTTTTTAAAAACTATTAGTGTTTTTTTAAAAACATATTAGTGTACTCAAGTAGTTAAAACCGGTTAAAACCGGGTTTTTTTTTAAAAACTATTAACGGTTATAAAAAAAAAATTAAAATTTTTTTTTTTTTAAAAATAAAAATAAAAAAACCGGTTTTTTTAAAAAACCGGTTAAACCCGGTTTTAAAACCGGTAAAAAACCGGTATCGGAAAAAAACCGAAAACCGGTCTAACCGGTTCGGTTATATTTAACCGAACCGGTTAAAAAAAACCGGTTTTTTAAAAAACCGGTTACGGTTTTTGTACCGGTTTTTAAAAAAACCGGTTTTACATTTGCATCTCTAG
>BQNB010137627.1:2999-17818 GCA_026074375.1 Tanacetum coccineum
ATCCAAGGGGAAAAACCACAAGGGTTTCAATCGTTGATTTCTACGAGAACGTGGTGGTTTTATTGCTTATCACTACTAGTACTAGCATACTTAATTGTTTGCTAAAGAACGTATAGTGTGTGGAAGCTTAGAGGAATCATACTTTGATTCTTGTGGTTTCGCGTGGTATTATACACACGCGTATATAGAAGACGGTGTTTACGGTTACCTTTAAACGGTGTATCGTTTCGTGCTAAAAGGTACATGTTTTCTATCTTGTTAATTATTGTGTTCTACACGTGACCATTTATTCCGCTGCGTACTCGTGTTAATTTAATTGTTAATTAGATCATAAAACCCAACAGTAGCGCATGTAAGATGCACACCGTCTGCAGTCACCGCGTATGTCTCGGGATCAACCTCGATGTTTGGAAGTGCATCGTTCAGTTTCATGTCGAGTTTAGTGAGCTTTCTGACGTTTTTCACACTTGTCACTTTTTTGTTGAGTCCGTAAAAGGTCTTTATATTGCAGTCCATGGCAGCCTGTCGGTCATTTGTTAAATCAAATTTCTGAACAAAAATAATATGCAACATCGAATTTATATAGTCGATCCATTGAGATGGGGTTGGTCAAACTAGGTTGTATGTGACTGATAATGGTGGCGATCTGTGTTGGGTCGACCTGACCCGTTTTGACTCAAACCCATGTTGACAATTACCCAAAGCGCCCGTTTGTTCACCACTATAATTCTAGTACAAGTTCATAGTCGAATAATTCGTTCAAAACCGCCACAACCCCCACATAAACAAACAACCAATATATTACAATTTCACCATGTCTTCCTAAATTAATTCAAAGTAACGGGTCTCAGTGTGTTCGCATGCACATGTATTTGTGTGAATGCGTGTGTAGAGAGAATGATATATGCCCGTACCTTACTAACGAAAGCAATGGAGTTGGCGCTTCCAGCCTTGCCGAATGCTCCAAACATGGGCCTCATTATAACCTGTTATAAGTAGCAAGCTGAATTCAACAGACTTAACAGGACAAGGCGGAATTAAATTATTGGCGTTTCAAAGGGTTTATAAATACGCCAATAACGGACCATTGCATTCAAATTTTCATAATTTGTAAAAAATTGCTTTTATTCTTATTTATGCATATTCACAGGAACGGTGGGTCAAAAAGTGAATCACTTACACGTGACACTTGCAAACAGGGGCGGACCCAGCTTATAGCACGGGTGTGCACGTGCATACCCTGCGATTCGACGGGTTAGTGTAAAAAAAATTGTTTTTTTTAAGTAATATACATGGTGTGCATACCTTCAAAGTTGAGTGCATACCCTATGTTGAAATCCTAGGTCCGCCACTGCTTGCAAAATATTATCAAGAAGATTGTTAAAGATACAACAATTTGACACTTAACAAGTTTCTTAATCGACATTGAAAATCACTTTAAATAAATCATAATTCCGTATTACCGGTTGATGAGTAGGGATGCTTGCATTTGGATCCCCCATGTTTGCATATGCAATATCACCTCCTTTGATCACCATTTCTGGTCTTGCTCCAAGGAATGATGGTTTCCAAATGACGAGATCTGCTAGCTTTCCTACCTGCAAAGACCAAAAACGGTCATATTTATGTTCTCTCTTCTCGCCTTCTATCGTCTTGTTAGAAATAATTAAAATGTTTTCGTTCTAAGAAAATGAAGGTTTTATAACGTGAAAGATAATAGGAGTTTCGGACTACATACCTCAACTAACCCAACATGGTTAGAGATCCCATTAGCTATATTGTTGGATTTATTGTGTACTTAGCAATGAAGCGTTTGATGCGGAGGTTGTCATTATCCGGGATGTTATCATCAATCGAGCCTCTTTGTAACTTCATCTTGTGAGCTGTTTGCCAAGTTCTGCGGATTACCTGATACACCGACTCAACTGATGTTAGTAACAAAATTTCTATTCGGTAAACTAAATCATGCTTCTAACGTTTGTAATAAGTAACCTCTCCAATGCGACCCATAGCCTGTGAATAGGATGATATAATGCTTACCGCCCCCATATCATGCAAAATGCCTTCGGCGGCAAAAGCTACATCCTCTGGTATGTTCTTATCAAGGTGATGGCAGACCATCTGTGATATACTGAATAATTTGAGAGCATAATATCTAACAGGATAATTATTTTGTTGTTTTTTTTTATAATTTAACTTACTAGCATATCAAGATGCTCGTCTATAGTATTCTTAGTGTAAGGACGTGTTGGATTCGTTGATGAAGGTAGAACATTTTTAACGCCGCACACTTTGATGATATTAGGAGCATGACCACCCCCTGCTCCATCACCGGAGCAAAAAGGATAGAAACGACAGATTACAGAATCGACATATGCATTTATCATTTGATTTAAGTGCCTCATATGTGGTAAGAGGAAGCTCTTACCTGTGGTATGTGTGAATTGTTCTATCTTTAAATGCAGCGATTGTATGTTCAACGAATCCAGATTCGTTCAAGGTGTCAGTGTGGATATTAACCTGTCAAAATTGAAAAATTTGTGAATAACCGAGATTTGGGAGTGATTTGAAATCTTATTATCGTTAACATTTCTAAGAAAAAGCGATCTGAATGTCATATTGCTCTGCAACAGTCAAACAATTATCTATAACCGCAGGAGTGGTTCCCCAATCCTCATGGAGCTTCAGTCCCATTGCGCCAGCCCTGATTATTTCATGTAGCCCTTCTGGTTTAGCGCTATTTCCTGAAAGACAAACATCCTTTCAAATTATGAGGAAAACGTCCCTAATTGTATATACATGTTAATTGCATGTTTAATTAAATGATATTACGGATAAAGGAGATTTACATTCCCAGTGAATCCAAAATTCATCGGTATGTCATCAGTGGCTTGAAAAATAAGTTTCATATGTACAGAGGGGTACAAGTAGTTGCACGTGTCCCTTCAGCAGGTCCGGTCCCACCTCCTATCATTGTCGTTATACCTACACACCAAATAAGCGTAGTAAATCAAGTTAAGATCTTATGAATAGAGTAAATACACAAAGTTACGTCACGTCTTACCACTAGCTATTGCTTCGTATGCCAACTGAGGGCAAATGAAGTGCACGTGACAGTCTATAGCGCCAACTGTCACTATCTTCCCTTCTCCGGCTATGACCTCTGTGCTAACCCCCGATGATCATGTTACTAAAGACACCGTTCATGGCATCAGGATTTCCTACTTTCCCGATGGCAGATATACAACCTCCTTTGATACCTATATCTGCTTTGAAAATTCCAGTATAATCAATTATCAAAGCATTCGTAATAGCAGTTTCCAGAGACGCAAAGTACCCTGAAGCTTGCCCCATTCCATCTCTTATAACTTTTCCTCCACCAAATACACACTCATCGCCATAAACAGCAAAATCTTTTTCAACTTCAGCAAACAAATCGGTATCACCAAGACGAATTTTGTCTCCAACAGTAGGGCCGTAGATATTAGCATAAGCCTCACGAGTAGTTTTATAAGCTAGTGGAGATCCGTCTACAATAATACCATGACTGAAATCAAACGATAACCATCTATCAGACATATCATTAGGCAACAGTGAAGAAATCGGAATATGATCTGATTTCTGAACCTGGTACTAGTGTCTGTTGAATTGCCGAATCCTCTTGCATGTACAGATTCCATAACTGTTTTGACATTTGCATCATTGACAAAGTTGTCCGCAATTGCATTACCTCCCCTTATAACTTGATTACCGCCAATTCTTACAAGAGTGACAGATTTTGCATCCCCTGGCTAGAAATATCCGATTTAAATTTGCTTAGATTTCGGACTAAAAGTATATTTCGGAAAACATGACAAAAGGAACTAAGATTCAATATCTGACCTCAAATCTGGTGGCTGTTCCTGCCGGTATATTCAACCTCATGCCATATGCTTTTCTACGATCAAAAATCAAACATGGATTGGCCTCTGTAAAATGATAATGGCTGCCAACCTGAAAGTTTCGCAATGGTTCAGTTTAGCAAAGATTGTTATAATAACTACATACAAGTTGTATTTTTAATAACAGTTTATCTTGAAGTAGCAGAAACTATATGAAAATACCTGTATTGGTCTATCTCCATCGTTAGTTACTTTAAGGATTACAGCTTCCGTTCCTGAATTAAGCAATATATGCCCATTTCTAAGGATTAGTTCACCAGGAATCGTATCACCTTCTATAATTGGGAACTTTTCAAGTGAAGGAACTGCAAAATTAGAAAATGGTTATCCCCTAGTAAACGCTAACTGGGTGAGGGTAATATAGTCATTTTACATTGGAAAATACTCAAGTCCATCCTTGGTAACAGAAACACAAAGATCATATAAGATAAATAAAATAGATCTCTACAGATAATAGTAAAGATTGCTTACATGGAAGGAACGAGCCATGTAAAGCTAGATCTAAATTTCCATTTTCGCTTGATATCGGATCATGTACGGTAATTAACTTTATACCATCAGGAAAGGTCCCCTCAACCTGAACATAATTCTATAAGATCGTCCTGTTAAATCCTATATTTTCAAGGTTGAATTATCAAGAAACATTGAGATCAAATGCAAATTGAGTTACCTGCATAGAATCTAAAAGGTGTGGGACTGTTGGAAGAACTTGTCTCCTGTTGATTAAGAAAAATATGTAAGATTTATGTCCTAACATTCAGCTCACTGTTAAATACGGAAACTTATAGTCACCAACAGGAGTATGGGAAGTATATTAGACATCAGTTTGTAAACGTATTTCATCCACTATTTGGATATACACTTGTGTAATTCATCAAGTACCTTCCTAAAAGCTGTCTCCAAATATCCATTAATTCTGCCACACTTTTGTCACCATCATGTACAAATTCCAAAATCTAACAACACGCAGAGATATTGGTGAGGTAGCTTTCTTACAATTTCAAAGTTCTTACTGGGGATCATTTCCCATTCCTGAAAAGATATACAGTATCCAATTCAAGGACAAAGGGACTAACCAGAAACTTGAAGCTAATTTTGGCACTTCATATTTATAAACAAATGCAGTAACGAACCATAACTACTTTTGTCTTTACAAGTAGAAGAATATCGACACTACAAAATCCAATATCATTCATTTGAAAAGTCCTACTTGTAACTTAAACGAGGAATTCAACCTCTTTCCTCTAACCAACACACACTTCATAATCGAAACAGATTTAGAACTTTCAAAAATATCCATAAGTACATACATCTTTTACCTAACAAATACGAGAACTTAATAAATCTAACAACAAATTTGCAACAACATCTACATCAATAGTGCAAAGTACATGTTCGAGACAAAGTACACAAGTACTTAAGCTAAAAGTATTTCAATATTACTGGCCAATCTCAAAAAAGGTTTCAGTTGTTCTACAGGTCTTAACCTTATTTCCAGGATCGAATTTGAAGTGCAATCAAAGTATATCAAACGTAAAAGTTTTATTTGATCTGAATCATTCATACACACAAATTTGTTCTTTACAATTGTTCCTATTTATAGAATCTGAAAAGGTTGCGGCTTATATATCAGGCTTATGACTTATTTGGTTTTTGGCTTATGTTTCATAAGCTCACTTTTTGTGGCTTATTTTGACACTTTTCAGCTTATATATGTTTATTATTTCATATAAAGCTTATGAAACATAAGGCCAAAACCAAATAATCCATAAGCCGACTATATAAGCCGAAACAAACACCCCTATATGAGCTTATTGAAAATTTGATAAGCTCATAAGCTCAACTTAGCCTATCAAATTTTCAATAAGCTCGTCAAATAAGCTTAGACAAACACCCCTTAGGTGAACCTGCTTTCGGCTTTGGGGGGTGTTACAAAAAGTATGTCTAATTCATTGACACATGGCTTTCACATGTTTTTTGTTGGTATACATGTGTTTCTGGTTTACACAGATGGCTATGTATATTGATAGTTAAGCTCCTCTGTCTTCATTGGGATGTTTAATGATGATACTTGTTAGTATGTATCATAAGGATAGTTTCCTGTGTTGGTAAAAGCATTATGGTCCTGTACTGAAAAAAGATGATGCTGAGTTGATGTTCTGATGAATAAAAATTGAATTATCTCAGCATAGAAGTCTTGCTGTATGGATTAGTAGTATGATAAGCTGTTGTATCGATTTTTCTACTTAGCTTGCGTATGTCCATGCTATTAGTAAAACACTATGTAACTTGTAAATTTGGTAAACGACACAAATTTAAGAAACTATTAGTATCAATTTACATCTAAACATGTTGATATCAGTTCGTTTATTGCTTCAAAACACCTGTAGAATTCAACGCCAAAAACTGGATTAAGGGAAATTTAACTAGACATAATCATAAACATCTTTGACACATATGATACATCACCAGGAAAGTAAACGTAACCACAATTACAAACATCTTCAACAACTTAACATTTATTTAACTACGACATGCATTGCTCCTTCTTGCAGTTACTCTCAGCTTTACCATACAAGCATGATGATAGACCTGAGAGTTCATAAATAAAACCCTTTTAGTGATGAATTATTAACAAACTCATGTAAAATCATATTTTGCAAAAGGAGAGAACAGAGTACTTTATAAATTTTGAAGTACATTCAGAATATGCTGCAACTCATTAACAACAATTTCGATTTTCATCCGTTCTGGTGGGGAATCCACAGAGCATGATACTCCGATCTTTATAGTTGCAGCCAAACATTCTTCCACTTTCTTTGCATTTGCTTCCTTGCTTTGCAACACAATTGCATCACCATCGATAACATCAACTACATGATCTGGTAATGCCATGGAAGCAAATGTATGAATGCTAAGACCTTCATTAAACATGTCGTCTGTCGGTTTTTTCCCGGTCATCAACTCTAGTAATAATATTCCGAAACTGTAGATGTCCCCACTACTTGTCATCTCGCTCCTGATACCATACTCTACAAATAAAAGTAATTAATTAATTAATTAATTTACAAAGTATAACCTGTAAGCAAATGTAAGCATCATGGAATAAAAGTAGAATTACCTGGAGGTGGATAACCAATTGTTCCTTTAACACCGGTTGAGCTGTTTTGGTTTAAGTCTGTACCAAGTAGTCGAGCTAAACCAAAGTCTCCAACATGAGCCACCATATCGGCGTCAAGTAGAATGTTACTAGGCTTCAAGTCACCGTGAACAATCGTTGTTTGGCAGCGATTGTGAAGATAATCAAGCGCAGTTGCAACATCTCTAAGAATATTTATTCTTTGAAGAAGGTTGAAATTAGATGTATTTGCACTTGAATGAAGCCAATCGTGCACACTTCCATTCAACATAAATTCGTAAACCAAAGCTTTAAAATCATTGCCTTGGAAATCAGTACTTGAACATGAAGTTATTATCTTCAACAGATTACGGTGTTGAATATTCCGCCATGCTTCACATTCTGCAAGAAAACTTTTTAGAGCTCCTCGATTCTGAAGATGTAGAACTTTGACTGCAACTAATCTATCATCGTCAGAATCAAGGACTCCTTTATAAACTGAGATGAACCCACCCTCGCCAATCAAATTTGCTGTAGAGAAGCCATCAGTAGCCTTGAGAAGTTCATTGTATGAAACTTTCAAGAAACGTTCATTCCTTGATGATTGAGACGGTTGCCTATTGTGTTTCTTCTTACAGAAAAGACGCACACAATATAATACAACGAGCAACATTGGTGCAATCAAAATGAGTAATAGGAAAAAAGGAAACCTTTTTTTCTTATTACCCGTCTCCTTGCATTTGGGTAACGCAAGTGTAGCCAGGCCACCACAAAGCCTATTGTTCCCCAAAACCGAAAATGCATTTGCATTTGCAAACACTCCTACAACCGGCACTTCACCCTCAAAATCATTAAAGGATATCTTCAAAAATTCTAAGGAATTCCATTTGTCTAAGTATTGGGGAATCTTTCCTGATAAATTATTTTGAGAAATGTCCAGAACCCACAATCCTCCCAAGGAACTTAATGAAGATGGTATTATGCCTTGAAATTGGTTGCCTCGTAGGTTTAACCATGTAAGGCTAATGCACTCACCAAGGCTACTAGTAATGGTACCTGATAGTTTATTATAAGATAAATCCAGACTGCTCATCATCTTGAGGTCTTCAATCTCTGATGGAATCGAACCGGACAGGCTGTTTTGAGAAAGAACTAAAGTTAGTGACCGAAGTTGAAGAATTTGTTTGGGTATTTTCCCACTAAGTCTATTGTCTGAGAGGTTTAAAAGAATAAGTTCTTTACAACTCCCAAGGCTTTATGGAATAAGACCTTCTAATTTGTTGGAATCTAACCAAAGTTTAGTCAACAATGATAAGTTCCCGATGGCATCTTGAATAGGCCCTGAAAATTGATTTCTATATAGAACAAGAAGTTGTACCTTTTGAAGTTTACCAATGGTATTGGGGATTTTTCCTATGAATCGGTTAGGTCCTAAATATAAAGTGTTCAAGCCAACTAGACTACCTATACTTGAAGGGATGCTTCCAAATAATTGATTTTCTGCTAAACTTAGAAAGGTGAGTTGATCAGAAAGATTACCTATTGATATTGGAAGCCCTCCTTTAAGGTTGCAATTATAAAGTTGCAACTTTACTAATCTAGTGCAGTTTTTCATAGAATCAATAAACCTCAAATCATCAGCTTCTCCGCTTCCATTGAAGTTGTTATTAGATAATGTAATTGTATAAATTTCTCTTAGTTTTGAAAAATCGATTGCAACTTCCCACTAAAATTGTTGTTAGCCATTTCAAAATATCCTAATTTAGAACAATTAGAAAGAGAAGGTGGAAGAGATCCGGTCAGTTCGTTATCCCTTAACTGTAGGATCTCAAGATTTGGGAGCTGATTACCAATTTTTGAAGGAAGACTACCAGTGAGGTTATTACCAGGTAAGGAAAAATCAACTAGGAGTGAGGTTGAAAATGGAAGGAGGGATATTTCCATATAAGTTGCAGTCATAACAATAAAAAGTGGTCAAGCTTTTCCAATGACCCAAGCTATCTGGAATGCTCCCACCAAATGGGTTCCCGAGAGCAGAAAACATTTCCATTGATGTAATATTCCCCAAGAAAGGTGGGATTCCACCTGTTAAGTTATTGTTGTCAATTTCAAGACGGGCAAGTTTCGAAAGTAAACTCACCTCCTTGGGTATGCTTCCAGCTAGCTTATTTTGAGCGAGCCAAAGGTCTTCGAGGTTAGAACAACGAGAGAAGTTTGTTGGAATGACTCCACTGAAATTGTTTATACCAAGATAAAGATGGTGTAGTCTAGATAGACGACCAAGTTCATGAGGAATGGTACCTTGAAAGGTGTTGTTCCAGAGAGAAAAGTAACGGAGGAAGCTAAGGTTTCCTACATGAGGAGACAAGGAGCCTTCTAAACCTTGCGATTGCAGCCATAAAACCGTCACTCGTTTGTGCTGCTTTCCACATGTAATACCACTCCAATCACAGAAATGAAAGGAATGGTTCCACGTGGCTAGAACTTTGTATGGATCATGGGTGATCTTTGACTTAAATGACAACAAGGCGGAAACAGAGATGGTGGCGGAAGTAAGACATGTTATCGCGAGACCGTAAAAGAGAAAAGAAATAAGAGAGGAAGATGATGAGAAAATCATTGCTTGTGGTGAATTCATTTTTGGAAATTTAGTTAAAATTATGAGAACAAGCATTGGCTTTTTATCCTTAGTTTTGCATGTTAATATTCCTGACATGCAACTGGTGAAATGAATGGCTTCCACAAATTCCTTATCATCTTCACCAAGACTTTTCTACAATCGTTTCAAATCGTTTCTTAATTCGTCTACATCATATTGCATTATAACATATAGCACCACTAACAACATCTATTGTCTATCATCCACTAATTTTTATGAAGAAAACTTGGGAGTGGGAAGACTAGACTTATATTGCATTATAACTTTAATCATGCCATCCAAATAGCACGACTAGCATTACCTATAATGGAAAGGATAATGGTCCAAGATGTAAGCAATTTGACACCTTCCTTTTGTATGTAAACATTTAATCATGCATTTTGGTACAAAACTTACATTTAAAAATTCTGCACTTTATAATTAAGATCGAGCACATTCATATAACTTGTTGGAAGTAGTAGAGAAAATAAAAGCAGCTCTTATTAAACAACGGACCCAAAGCAGCTAGCAGTACCTTCTTCTGAAAAACCTCAACCGATCAGGTCATTTAAGTTGGTTTTTTGGTCAACTTGAAGATGGGTTATGTTATTCGGGTTTGTGTTCATGTTTTTTTATGGAGTGGGCATTGTTGTTCTTGTTGTGTTTTATATCAAATCTATTAATACTATTAAAACAAGGTTTTTTTCTTAAGTCATTTTCAATAACATATATATGAGCTGAAAAAAAGGCTGCACGTTTTTCTTTTGATTTTGAAAATCTAAGAATTTTTTTCGTTGATTTTGAAAATGTAAGAATGTTTGAAGATGGTGTTATTTATTATTTATTTTTAAAAGTATTGTGGTAGACGAAACAATCTTGTTTTGAAATTTTTGAGAAAAATACTCAATATATTAAGTAAAATTGAGAAAAATGTAACATTGTAATAAGTTATAATAGACTGCACGTTTCTATCTTATTTATGTATTCCCTGAAACCTTTAGGGCGTGTTTAGCTAGAGGAAAACACCTTTCTTTCCATAAAATGTTTTATAGAAAACAAGGAAAATAAAGGATCGCGTTCAAATTAGTGTTTTTACGTTTTATACGCTTTGTCCGTTTTTATACGTTTTCATCCGTTTTATACGTTTCCGTTGGTTTTTATATGTTTCCATCCGTTGTTATACGTTTTCGTCCGTTTCATGTGTTTTTGTCCGTTGTTAGACGTTTTCGGCCGCTTTTATACGTTTTCGTCCGTTTTTTTACGTTCTCGACCGTTTTTATACGTTTTCGTTCGTTTTTATACGTTGTGTTTATTTTTATACGTTTTCGCAAAAAGCCTTTTTATATGGAATTCCGTCAGTTTTTATACCGTTTACCGTCCATCGTTTATACATTTTCCGTTCGAGCCCTTTTTTGTACGCTCTCGTCACCGTTTTTAATACATTTTTTCGTACCTTGTTATAATTATACGTTTTCGTCCGTTTACAATGAGTTTTTTGTCCCGTTGTTAGACGTTGTCGGCCGCCTTATACGCTTCGTACCGTTTTTTTAACAAGTTCTCACTCGTTTTAATAGCTTTTTCTGTTCGTTTTTTAAAAAGTTGTGTTTATTTTTATACGTATTCGCCCGCTTTTATTACGTTTTTTTGTCTGTTTCGTTTGTTTATTATCTGTTATTTAAAGACGTTTTCGTTTCCGTTTATACATTGTTTCCAGTTTGTTAAACGTTTATACGAGAGCCGTTATGTTATACTTATATCGACCGTATGTTATACGTTTTCGACGTTTTTATTACTTCGTGGCTGATTTTATATGGTTTTCGTTCGTTTTTATACCATACAGAAACGGACGAATACGAATAAAAACGGATGAAACCATATAAAAACTGTCAAAAACATATAAAAATAGATGAAAACATATAAAACGGATGAAACTATATAAGAGAGCACGAAAACGTAAAAAAAGGGGGACAAAAACGTATAAAACTGACAAAAACAGACCCAAACGTTCAAAAATAGAGAAAATGCATGAAAACGGACGAAAGCGTATAAAAACGGACGAAAAAGTAAAAAAACTGACGCAAACCTATAAAAACGGATAATAACGGATAAAAACGTATGAAAACGTATAGGAATGTTAAAAACGTATAAAAGCCGACGAAAACGTATAAAACGGATGAAAAAGTATAAAAACGTACAAAAAAAAGGTATAAAAACGTAGAAACAACGACGAAAACGTATAAAAACGTATTAGACTTTTTTTCATGTTATTTAATTTTAAATTTTACTTTTTAAATTCTTTAGTTTTCCATATTAGACTTTTTTTTCCTTTATAATTTTTGTTGGTTAGTTTAAAATATTTGTTTTTGTATTTCGAATATGTTTTTTTAATACAAAAATGACTAGAGAATTGAGATAGAAAAAAAACAATACTTGAACATGTTTTCTAGTTTTGCAAAATGGAAAATACAAACGCATGTTTGTCTAACTAAACGCATTTTCTAAATTATCAATTGTATTGTGAAGATGGAAATCCCTTCTTATTTTTTTTACAAAACAAGAAATAGGAAATAAAGAAAAAATTTCTCCAACTAAAAGCAACCTTAAGAGTTATAATTTTTTTAAATGAAAAGATATTTAGATGAAGCTATTTTTAATCATTTTCCTTTTCATAGCCAACTTTTTTATACGATTATAAAAGCAATAAAACATAAATTACAAATAAAATTAATAAAAGTTAACTACAACCATAAGCATAGATTTAATTCGCAGTATACTCGACATTAACAACGCTAAAACCATAAGCATAAAAATTATTTAATTTGCACGTTTTCGCTCGTTATCGCATGTTTTTTCACAATTTTCTATGTTTTTGCACGTTTTCTTACGCTTCGTACGTTTTCACATGTTTTCACACATTTGCTACGGTTTACGACGTTTTCATACGTTTATTTACGTTTTCATAATTTTTTTCTATGTTTTTCTACGTTTGTGTACGTTAATTGGTAACAAGTGTACGATTTTATAGGTTTTTGTACGGACGAAAAAGGATAAAAACAAATGAAAACGTACAAAAACAAAGTTACATACACAACAGGTTTCGAATAACTCTCATCCCTAGAGCAGAGAACAGTAAGACCGACAATTCGATTACTTGTCTAAAGAAGTACTAGTGGAGGTGCTAAACGAGCGCTCTGTCGAAGCGCAAGAGGTTAACATGGTGGTTAAAGAAGAAGGCCCGACCTGGATGACTCCGATCTGAAACTACCTAGAGAAAGGAATGCTATCAGAAGACCCTGTTGATGCTAGAACTCTTATGGAAAAGATTGAGAAATATACAATGGAAGATGGAGTCCTGTATAGGAAGTCTTACTTGGTTCTATTGATGAGATGTGTAGGGCCTTTCAGGCTAATTACGTTATTAGAGAAGTGCACATAGACTCATGCGGAATGCACAATGGACCTAAATAGGTAGTGGCTAAGGGCATAAATCTAGGATACTACTGGCCCTCTATGCACAGAGATGCCAAGGAGCTTATCAGAGCATGTGATGACTGCCAAGCACATGCATCTGTGCCCAGACTCCCTAAGGCAGACATGATCTCAGTAACATCAGCATAGCCATTTATAAAGTGGGGTATGGACATAGTGGGACCTCTCCTGGAGGGTACAGGAAGGGTGAAGTATCTAGTCGTAGCAACCGACTACTTTACCAAATGGATGGAAGCGAAGCCATTGGCTACCATTATTGGTAGGCAGGTGGTGAACTTCACCTAAGATAATATTGTCTGCAGGTTTGGGATCCCAGCTACAATCATCACATATAACGGAACTCAGTTTGTGAATGATTCTTTCAAGAAGTGGGTTGAAAAGCTCAAGATCCAGTTAATCTCTACTTTATTTTATCACCCCCCCTAGGGGAATGGAGCAGTAGAAAGGGCAAACAGAAGCCTCTTGAGAGGAATTAAGACCGGGTTGGAGAAGGGAGGATCAACTTGGGCTGAAGAGGTGTCGAATGTGTTGTGGGCACGTCAAACAATAAAGAAGACCATCAATGGTGAGACACCTTTCAGTTTAAGCTATGATACCGAAGTTGTCATCCCCGCGGAGATTGGTATGCCAACACACCAAACGTCTAAGCTAAATGAAAAAACTAATGATCAAGAGCTTCACCTAAATTTAGACATGCCGGAGGAACAAAGAGAAATAGCACCTATAAGGGAAGCTAGATACAAGCAACAGACCGAGAAGTATTACAACAAAAAGGTGCTACATATGGAGTTCAAAGTGGGAGAGTTTGTAGTTAGAAAAAATAAAGCATCGAGGGCCGCTAACACAGGCAAGCTAGGACCCATTTGGGAAGGACCTTACAAAGTTATCCAAGAATTCCAAAGTGGAGCTTATAAGCTAAGTAACATGGAAGGGGAAGAGATACCTAGGACCTGGCATGCTTGTAACCTCTAAAGGTGCTACATGTAAAGCACCAGAGTACCTATATTCCTACTATGTATCCCTACCAAGATCAATTTTCAAAGTATAGACTTGCTCCGGGGTTGACTTTAGATATTATTGATGTATTGTTTCTTCTTTCATGATATGAATGAAACAAAATTTTCTCATATTTTCTCTTAAGTCTATATGTTTATGATTTTTATATCATACTGTGACTATACAATGACGGACGGCTCGCTACCTCCGTGCGAATATAGTGACTCCTTAAGTCTAGGTGTCACATCTAGTCTAATGCTCGGATCAAAAGTTTGAAGTGGGATAATGTTTATATGCTCACCTTGGCTGGCATCATTGAGGCTCTTGATATCCTCTGTAGCAAACTCTGGGTAATCATGTTGATCATCATCATCAAGGCTACCATCGTCAGCCTGTTCAACTCCATCTCCAGCTGACTGTCTACTAGAACTTGCTCCAGACCCTTTCTTACTTGATTAGGTCTTCTTGGTCGTATTGGTAGATATCTCCGGCCTAATAGAGGCTTTTTGCTTGGCCGCGTTATCAGCCTTTGTGACCACTTTACGATCAGGCCAAGTAACGGCAATTTCCTCTAGGGATGCACGAGGGATAGTAGTACCTACTGGAGTAGGTGATGTGGTACGATCACCAACTCTAT
>BQNB010137629.1:0-17818 GCA_026074375.1 Tanacetum coccineum
CATTTAATATATTCTTTCTATTCTATTTTACTTCAATTTATTACTTAGTGAGTTATCCGATCCTGTTCCTATTTCCGATCCTGTTCCTATTTCCGATCCTGTTCCTATTGGTATCAGAGCCTTTAGTTGTAGAAAATATATCATTGTAGATAAACATTTTTTCTGATCTTCAATTATCTTTAATCAATCATTTTTAATAATGCTGCACAGCTGTCTTTAATTATCTTTAATATTGCTGTCTTCTGTCGTCATTGCTTACGTCTTGAATAAAGGATTCCCTACCTTGATGGAATATTTGTTTCCTCAAGGAGCCAATTTCTATATTAATGATTACCAAATTCGAGAATATTATGAAGCAATTTTAATAGACAGTAAATCAGTTCAGATCTGTCATACTTATAACAAAGATGATCTATAAAAAATTGATTTTAGCAAAGTTAAGATTTTAAATTTTTTATCTCCTGACGATTGGAGTAACAGACCTTTTACAAACAAAGTATTATCTTGTTATCCAAATTATACAGCATACAATTTTTATGATTATATTGAAGCTTGGAATAAAGCGTTTTTATATAAAGTACGTTTTTTCATTTTTCTGAAGACTTTTCTCTCAAATATCCAAAATGGTTTATAAAATGGTTTAGCTATATGGGGACAATCCCAGAAACTTTTCCTCAAAAGATTTTAACAGGTTATAATCAGTATAAAGTTTTGTTTAAACAAGAAAATATCCCTTTATTTGAATATACTTTACAATTTTGTGCTATATTTAAATTACCATGGATTTTATCGTTCACACATAAAAAGAAAGAATCAGAAGGAAGTTCTCCTCCACTTTTGATAAGACAGTGGAGTGCAAAATGGTGGAAAGTAATCAAAGAAAGTCAAGCAGATAGAGAAGCAGTTGTTAACTATCATAATAGTCTTATTACAAGAACTACAAAGATCTCTCCAGATTCATCAACTTCAAGATTATCAATGACGAATAAAGAAATTGCACAAAGAATCAAAGATTGTTCTGACAATGAAGAATTATTAGCGAAATTTATAAATGAAATTAGAGGGTCTCCAACCCCTAGTGAAAATCTATTTCAAGACGCACAAGACCCATATGAAGATGAGAATTTTTTAAACATGTAGGATTTATTAAGTATTATGTAAAATAAATAAATGTGAACAAAAGACAGCTAACATTTCTAGAAGATCAATTATTCAAGACGTAAGCAATGACGACAGAAGAAGCTAACATTTCTAGAAGATCAATTATTCAAGACGTAAGCAATGACGACAGAAGACAGCATTATTAAAGATAATTGAAGACAGCTGTGCAGCATTATTAAAGATGATTGATTAAAGATAATTGAAGATATGATTGAAGACAACTATGCCGCTTTAACTGGCATTTGCCGGTTACCAAAGAAAACATACCTCTTGAAGACTCTATAAAAGAAGAAGAAGTGACAAAGAGAAGGCATCCTCCATTTTTTATGAAGAAAAACCCATCTATAAAATTATCCACTACTCAATGTTCAAAAAGTTTAGATTTTCAAATAATTGTATCTCCAGTATCATTAGAACAGACGTTAGAACAAATTTCTATTTCTGATCAAAATTGTATTCAAGATTTGAATAAAGGTATAACTTTATAAAGATTTTTGTTATAAATTGTTATTTTCTATTTCACATTTAATATATTCTTTCTATTCTATTTTACTTCAATTTATTACTTAGTGAGTTATCCAATCCTGTTCCTATTTCCGATCCTGTTCCTATTGGTATCAGAGCCATTTTCAAGGAAAAGTAATGAATTACTCATTCTATAATTAATGAATTATACCGTTAATATGATTGTTTTCTCCTTTAATATGTTCAATCGTAAAATCAAAATTACTTAAAAAAGCTTGTCATCTGGCAAAAATCTGTTTAGAAATTAAATTTTTAACATCTTTTTCAATGATTGATTTTGTAGAAAGACAATCAATTCTTAATAAAAAAGGTTTCATATAAATATCATCTTCAAACTTTTTAATATTTAAAACTATACTTAAAATTTCTTTTTTAACAGTAGAATAGTTTTTATGGGTATCATTCCATGATCCTGAATAAAATCTGTCTAAAGATTCAGTTTTACTATCTTTTAATCTTTGCTTTAATATACCTCCATAACCTATATCACTAGCATCTGTTTCAACTATAAGATTTGCCTCGGGATGAGGTATATTTAAACATGGTAATTCCTTAATCTTGCTTTTTATTTCTCTAACTATTTTGGTATGGTTTTTCGTCCAAGGTTCAGGATTCTTTTTTAATCTATTATATAATGGTTTACAAAGGCTTCCTAAATCTTTGAAAAAATCATGTATGTAATTTAAACATCCTAAAAATCTTTGCAACTGTTTTTTATTTTTTATTTCATCAGGGAATTTACTTGTAAATTCTAAACTTCTTCTTATAGGTTTTATAGTTCTTTGGATTATGTCATGTCCTAAGAATCTTATTTCTGTTTTAAAAAGACTTATCTTAGTAGGTGAAACAGCTAATCCATTTTTGAATATAATATCATAGAATATATTTAAATGCTTAAAGTGTTGATCTATATTTTTAGAAAATATTAATACGTCATCAATATAAACTATTGCAAAATTACTTATAGGATTTATTATATCATTCATAATATTTTGAAATTCTGAAGGAGCATTTTTTAAACCAAAGGGCATTACGTTCCATTCATAATGTCCAAAGGGTACGTTAAAACCTGTTTTATATTTATCTTTTTCACTTATTTGTATTTGCCAGAATCCTGACTTCATATCAAATTTTGAAAATATTTTTGAATCATATAGTTTCTTTAATAAATCTCTTTTATTAGGTATAGGATATCTTATCCATTCTAATACTTTGTTTAATGGTTTATAGTTTATTACTAACCTTGGTGCTCCTCTTTCTATTTCAGCCTGATTCATAACATAAAAGGCCGAACATGACCATGGAGACTTTGAAGATCTTATTAGTTTCTTTTCTAATAATTCTTGTATTTCTTTTTTACAATGAGCTTCTAGCTCTTGAGACATGTGTATAGATTTCGATTTTGTAGGAATGTCTTTTTCATTATAATTTTTAATATACGGTAATTCTATAATATGTTGTTTTCTTTTCCAAAAGGCGTTTGGTGTAGTAGCACATACATTATTTTTAAATTTCTCACTTCATAAAATTAAATTACTTATTTTTTATATAACCTTCTTGTAATTGATTCTTAATTCTTATATCATCTATCTCATTTACCAAATATTTTATATGTTTCTTTTTATTTTCTACAATATTTATATCTCTTATTTTTATAGGATTTATAAATTCAAAAGTTATTTCTTTTCCAAAAATATTTGTAGAAAGTCCTTTATCATTAACTGCAAATGGATATAAAGTTGTTATAAAAGGTGATCCTAAAATAATTTGGGAACTTAGATTCTTTACTAATATGAGATGTGTTTTAAAACAATAATTCTCTTTACAAATATGAACATTAGATAATTTGTAATTTATATTTAATCTGGATCCATTAAATCCAGCAACTCTTTGTGATGACTTTTCATAATATTGAGTAGGAATAAGACCTTCTTGGATACAATTTAAGTCTGCTATAGAGTCTAATAAAGCTATTAATGATAAATTAAAATTCCTCCAATTAATAGTATATTAATTTTTTATCCATTTTTTGAGAACTTATACTTTGAGATCTAAATTAATTATTTCTTGATTTGAAATTAAAGTACTTTCTTTACTTGATTCTTTGTTTAATGTTTTCTCTTCTAATATTTTTATTTTTTGCTTCATTAATGTTACTTCAGTTTTTACATTGTTTAATTCTTCTTGTAGTTCATTGATTGTTATTGATTTTTCTTTTTTATTAAATCTTTTGCATATTTCATTGAAATTGTAAGTTTGTTTATTCTTTTCAATTGTTTTATTTTCTTTTAATTTTTCTTCTAATTTATCTATATAAATTTGTCTTAATTTTGGATCTTTAATTTGACTTAATAATTCTATTATTGATTCTATTTCATTTTCCTCATTTATAGTATTTATTTCTTTGTAATCACATGTACAATTTCCAATACAATCACAAATTTCTGATTCATTATCACTACTTGATTCATCTTTTGATATATTTAAATCTTCTTCTTCGTAGTCTGATATATCGCTTTCTTCATTTATCATAATCTTCATTATTTGACTTTTAAGTTTATCAGAAATATGGAGTTCATTAATTTTTTTCTTCGTATAACAATTCTTTGAGGTATGACCTTGTCTCCCACATTTATAACAAGTTATAGTATCTTTATAATTATTATCTCTATAATTATTTTTAAAGTTTTTATTATTTAGATTCTTTTTATAATTTCCTTTTCTTTTATGATATATTTTATTATTATCATAGGTTCTATATTTCCCATACGATCTTTTATTTCTTCTGTATTTATTTTCTTTTACTAATCTTTTTGAATTAGTATTAGGTAATCTTAATGGTTCAAAACCATATTGTTCACAGAAGAAAATTTCTATATTCTTTTTTACTATTTATACCTTCTTTCTTAATTTGATATTTTAATTTTAATTCAGAACATATATTTAATCCTTCTTGATTAATATAACTAATAATTTCTCCATAAGTTAAATCTTTATATGGAATTTGTCCTTTATAATGATTTGATAATTTACTTCGTATTCTTTCAGCAAATATCTTAGGTAATCCTGCAATAAATCTTTCTTTCCAATAAGCTTCTCTACAATCTAGTCTAGTTGTTACTTTAGTTATAAAAACATCTTTATACCATCTAAAATCTGATAATTTTCTACATGTTAAATTTAATAATATAGCAGAGTTTTTCTCTTTAAAAACAGATGGGTCACCAACAAAATTCTTTAAAATTGCAAAAATTAAAGTGTTAACCATATCATCCTCTTGAGTTTGTACTTGTATTCCATTTTCATTTTTTACTATAGTTTTCTTAGCTTTAAATACTATAGCTTTTTCATTTTCTGTTATATAATTATCCCACCATCCTTTTAAACATCCTGTAAAACCTGATATAAGAATTTCTATAATTTGTGTTTCAGTATTCTTATGAGTTTTATAAGCATTAGATGCCATGGTCATTTCTTGTAATATATTCATTATCTGATGTTCTGTTTGACCATCTAAATTCCATTCATATATTGATAATCCGTCATATAAAGCTCTTTGCCTAACAGGACTTTCTTCATATTGCATATCTGGTGGTGTTGGTCTATTATAATAATTTCTTGCTTCTGGTCTTGGTGTATAAGTATTTTTAAATTTCATTTTATTTATTTCATTTTCTTGTTTTTCTATATCTAAATCATCTTCTCTAAACTGTTGCTCAATATCTGAAATATCATCTTCTGAACTAATTTCTTCATTAATATTTGATATTTGTAATTTAGATAGTTTATCTTCAATTTCTTGTAATATGTGATGATCATGTCTTCCTAAATTTATAGGTTTTAATTATATTAAATGAGTATAAACATAGGATTATTTTAATTTTTATTTGAATTATTTTGAGAAGTTACTTGCTGAACATTTTGTGAAATATTTTGTTTTTTTGATTATTTTTGTGAAGAACTGCTTCTGAATTACAATTTTCTATTCGATTTAGTTGTTGTCCTATAGTATTTAATTTTTCATTAGTATAATTATTCTGATATATAATTGTAGATAAACATTTCTTTTGTTCTTCGTTATCCTTAGATAAATTTATTCCAATAAATTCTTTATTTATTAAAATATTAGTTTCAGGGGGGTGTATACTTGTTATTTTTTCTTTAGTTTCTAAATCTATATATGTTTTGTTTATATTTGTCATTTCTTGTATTTGATTATCATTAGGAAATTCCAGTTTATTTTCAATACAATATACTTGAAACCATGCAAAAAATGGTATATTTTCTTTATGTTCAAAAACGAACATAGTCCATTCAATTTCATGAATTAATTTTTCTTCTTCAATAAAATTTGAAAATACAACTTTAAAAATCTTTATATAATCTTTAATATCTTTCATTCTTCTTTTAAATATTTCATATTTGGTTTAGACATTATCTTTATTTTTAATGTATTTGTCTTTTAATATTTTTTAATCTTTGTTGCAAACTAAATATGTGATTTTGTAATTCTATATATCTTCTTGTATGTTCTTTATAGCATATGACATATTCTCCTGTTATTAACTCATGTTTTATTCTTTCTAGATTTTCTTGGTTTCTTTTTATAGTGGCTTTAAACCAATTTATTTCTCTTTTGATTTTTTGTGAATAATAACTCATTTTAATTGTTCATAATTTTCTACTTCTGAGGGTGCATAATTATACGTAGAATCACTCTTATTATCTTCTTCATATAAAGGTTTATGAATAGAGTTATTGAAATCAACACATTTCATTCTTATAGATTGAGCTCTTTTTAAATATATTTTCTCTTCTTCATTTATAAAATTTGAAGGAACATACGTAGAATGTCTAGATGATTCTCCTATCTTATTACCAAAAGATATTTCTATATTTCCATCTGAGATTTCTACTATATTAGCTATATCCTTATTTAATTTTAAAGGTTTAATCTTAACTAACTCTTCTAAATTCCAAGTTTGATTTCTAGTTATTTCATCCCATTTTAATCTTTTCGGGGTACATATTGAAGAATTTTCTAAATTAGCTTCAAAAATAACAGTTTCATCTTTAGTAATATCTATCTTAGATCGTGGATCTACCGTAGTAGTCATAGTCTTATAGTATACTCTATATATAACCACTAAAGGGTCTGAACCTTCTTTTATCTCTTATATTCTTAGTTTTTTATATCTAATGAATACAACTAGAAAATTCGGATCATTTAAATGCTATGACGTAAATAAGGGTAAACAATTAAAATATATGGGTACCATTACATATATTTGGATTTCAGCTAAAAGGCAAATAGTGATGATCAAACTTAAGAAGTCTAGCATCACCTTAATATCATGCAAATAGGCTGGGCCTTAATTCCTAACTAGTTAAAGGCGTTATAGCATCTATCTAGAACTAATCCAATATGTAAAATTTTGTTCGTTTTTTCTTCTATGTTCTTAAAAGCTTTTGCAGAAAATATTTTTTATACTTTGGTGATGCTTGTAATAAGGTAATGTGTATTTTTCAGTTAGTATTAATTGAATCTAATTTTAAAAAAATTCGAAAAGAATCCCACTGAATAATAAAGTTTTAAAAATCATTTGTTTAGGAATAGCTATACTCCAATTTTGTAAATTTATTTTCTATATTCGAGAATCAAAATTGTTAACAGAATTCTGTATGGATATTGTTCTTCTTCAATATCAGAAGAGGAACCATTCTTTCGGTTAAGTAATAATTTTGCTATCCTTTTCATAATGGATTAATTTGATAATATTAATGTAAAATCAACTGAATAAAGTTTTATGATTACCTGAATAAATATTTCTAAACGGGAAACATCTCCCAAAATCTTCCAGGATCCCCTGTCTTACGCTCTCCTGCGGCTAATCCAACAGATTGATTCGACAGACTTACCAACGCAGTTCATATTATTCCATGTAATATAAAACTCAACCATTGTATAAGCATAATATTAAACAAGAAATCATTAAATTTGTAGATATCAAATTAAATTAACTAATCCTTAAAAACTCCTGTTCCCTAATTGGTATCAGAGCCATTTTAAGGAAAAGTTAATAAATTTGATATCTTACAAATTAATGAATGAACTTGGAGAAACTGATGTAGTTCTTGGCATAAGACTCTTATGATATCTGTCAATAGGCTGATGTTGTCTGCTTTGACTTTCTTAAATAAATTTCCAATCCACCATTTGGGCAACTAAATTGTCTAATTAGAACAATGGTGGTTGAAGTAGCCTTCAGCTTCTTCTTTTTTTAATGAGTAAATGACAAATATAAATAATATATATATATATATATATATATATATATATATATATAGTTAGGATCAAATGAGAAGTTTCCTTAAAATAAGAAGGATAAGAAGTAACTATAACCGCATATCCGAGATGCATCGACTTAAATTAGATGCATCTCTATAATCTTAGATGCATTATAATGCATCATAATGTGTTTTCTAGCTTTTAATTAGATGCATATACGTATTTTAGATGCATTTCATGATTTCTCTTATTTTTTGGTCCTCTACATGTGCCAAAATCATGAAAATTAATTTGCACCATCTACACATCATATTAACTTTCGAAACTCTATATGATGCATCTAGATGAATATAAATGCATCTAATGAAAGTCGTTGCATCTCAAATGTGTGGTTTTAGTCACTTCTCACCACTTCTTATTTTAATTTACTTCTCACTGGATCCCTACTCTCTCTCTCTCTCTATATATATATATAAGGTGGTGTTATAATAAAAAAAGATTTTATAATAAAATAGATAAGATGAAATCCTAATCAAATCTACCCAAATTCTCTAAAAATAAAAAAAATCGGAGAAAATATTGAAAAAAGGAGAAACTTCAGGGTTATTTACGAAACTTTAATAAAAATACATTGGCGCCTAAACTTTTCCCCAAATTAAACAAAAATATTTCCGATAAAAAATCACACACACACACACACAAAACCCTAGCAAACTTTCCAATCAAACTTTCCGATCTAATTAAACATTTCGATCAAACATTCCGATCAAAAACACACACACTGACACAATCACAGTTCCGATCATCATAAAAAATCATGGTTAAAACGCTTCAAGGACGATCACCGCCTTCTCCATCTGGAAACTATGATTGTGATGTTTTAGAATGTGAACTTAGATGCATTAAGTTATATGTTGATGTACATTAAGTTTAGTTAGGGAAAATAAATTTTGTTTTTTGAATAAAAATGATTGCAATTGATTAAATATGCTTGTGATGTTGTAGATTGTGAACTTAGATGCATTAGATTATATGCTGATGTACATAGAGTTTAGTTAGGGAAAATAAATTTTGTTTTAAGAACAAAAATGATTGCAATTGATTAAATATACTTGTGATGTTGTAGAATGTGATCTTAGATGCATTAGGTTATATACTGATGTACATAAAATGTTGTAGAATTTGAACTAATATGCTTGTGATGTTGTAGAATTTGAACCAAAATGCATTAGGGTGTTTTCTGTGCATTAGGGTGTTTTATGCACAGAAAAGGCTTAGGCGTATAAAAGTGTTTATGTCTGTGTGTTTGTATAAATATAATGTTGTTTGTTTATAGAATTAATGCAGTAATTACTTGTTTTATCGGACGTGAGCCTAGGTTAGGGTTTGCGCAGAATATATTAGGCGTCTAAAATTGTTTATGTCAGCGTGTTTGGATAAAATTAATGCAGTTTGTTTATAGAAGTAATGCAGTATATACTTGTTTTATCGGATGTGAGTATAGGTTAGTTTAAGCACATAAAAGAGAACTCTCTTAAATTGTTTATGTATGCGTGTTTGTTTAAAGTAAATGCAGGTTGTTTATAGAGGTAATGCAGTACATACTTATTTTATAGGGTGTGAGCCTAGGTTAGGGTTTGCGCAGAATGTATTAGGCGTCTAAAATTGGTTATGTGTGCGTGTTTGTTTAAAGTTAATGCAGGTTGTGTATAGAAGTAATGCAGTACATACTTGTTTTATCGGGTGTTAGTCTAGGTTAGTTTACGCACATAAAAGACTTAGGCGTCTAAAATTTGTTATGTCTGCGTGTTTGGATAAAATTAATTCAGTTTGTTTGCAGAGGTAATGCAGTACATACTTGTTTTACAGGGTGTAAGCGTAGGTTAGTGTTCGCGCAGAATGTATTAGAAGTCTAAAATTGGGTATGTGTGTGTGTTTGTTTAAATTTAATGCAGGTTGTGTATACAGGTAATGCAGTACATACTTATTTTATCAGGTTCGATCCTAGGTTAGGCTTGGCGCAGAATTTATTAGACATCTAAAATTGGTTATGTGTGGGTTTTTGTTTAAAGTTAACGCGGTTGTGTATATTGGTAATTCAGTACACACTTGTTTTATCGGGTGTTATTCTAGGTTAGTTTATGCACATAAAAGACTTAGGCATCTGAAATTTGTTATGTGTGCGTGTTTGGATAAAATTAATGCAGTTTGTTTATAGAAGTAATGTAGTAAATACTTGTTTTATCAGATGTGAGCCTAGGTTAGGGTTCTTAAAGAATGAATTTGGAGTCTAAAATTGAGTATGTGTGCGTGTTTGTTTAAAGTTAATGCACGTTGTGTATAGATGTAATTCAGTACATACGTGTTTATCGGGTCTGAGTTTAGGTTTATATACGCACAGAATGTGTTAGTTGTTTGAAAATGTGTCTCTGTGCGTGTTTTGGTAATATTAATGCGGCTGTTGTAAAGAAGTAATCCGGTACATGCTTGTTTATCGTATGTCTGTCTAGGTTATGGTATTAAATTAATGCAATAAATGATTGTTTATCATGTTTGAGTGTAGGTTAATCATTCTGAATGACTATGGTTGTATGTGATGTAGTAGATAGATGACTGTGATGCAGTATGGTATTAAATTGTGTTCATATGTCTGCGTATTAAAATGTCGCTAAAAAAATTCAAGTGGAAAAACCAATGAGTAAGTATTTAATTTAATTTTAATTTTGATTGAATATTCTTGTGATGTGTTAGAAATTGAATTGTGATGTTTTAGGATTTATGCTGATGTGCTAGACAATGCACTGTAACATATACGAATATATGTTTTAATCTATTCTGTTTAATAATGTTTTTAGGTGATACTGAATCAAATGATACTATTTAAAGAAAGGAATCGAAGAAAAAAGCAAAAAAAAGAGGCTCCAGTTAAAAAGATTGATAAAAAAAGCAAGCAGACAAGAAAAACAAGCGATAATCAACTAAAAGCGAAAGTGATTCTGACTTTGCAGTTGGAACATTTGATGGATATAATGAAGTAGAAAGTAAGAAAAAAGGAAAAAGGCATGCAGTAGAAAAGGATTCTGATTCTAAAGATAGAGTGTGCACTAAAAAAAAGAGAAAAGGAAATAAACCAGAAGATAATATGATTGTTGCATGTCAACAAGAAGCAGAAGTGAAAGTTGTAAAAGTGAAAACGAAAACAAATGACAGGAAAGCCATAAATGCAAGAATGTCACCCAGAAATTTGAAAAGGGTTCTCGATTCACCAACTACTTTACAATAGAAGCATCTAAAACAAATGGGATTTGGAGAGTTCAAAGGAAATTTTGATTTTCATTATGTGCCAGGTATGAGTTAGTAGTTGAACTGTGATTATGCTTAATTATTCTTGTGATGTACTAGGATTAAATGTGATGCCCTAGAATGCATAAAGAAGTAAATATGCATGAGTTAGTGTTAATTGTGTTTGGAGTTTGACAGAAAATGATTGAGTGTCCTTGATTATGCTTGTGATGTTCTAGGTGTTTAATTGTGATTCCCTAAGATGCATGAAGATGTAAATAGGCATGAGATATGTGTTAGTTGTGTTTGGAGTTTTTGCCAAAATGAGCAAGTTTGCGTTATTATCCTTGTGATGTGATAGGATTTGAACTGTGATGCGTTAGGAGTTGAACTGTTATGGCCTAGGATGCATGAAGATGTAAATAGTGATTAGATATGTGTAATTGTGCTTACCGTTATTGCGAAAATGAGCGAGTGTGCTTCATTATGATTGTGATGTGCTAGGATTTGAACTGTGATGCTCTAGGATACATGAAGAAATAAATAAGCATGAGTTAGTAGTAATTTTTATTTTTATTATGTGCCAGGTATTCTGGGATTGTGGGTTGTAAAGAGTTTTAATCCAAAAACATGCACAGTTGTAATGGAAGATGGAAGTATGATAAAGATAACAAGAGAATTGATACATGATATGCTTGGAATACTAATGGGTGATATCAAAGTTAAATCTCTCAAAGAAAAGAACCTATTGGATCCAGTCACAGCTAAACGGAGAGGGATGGTGCCAGAAATATTTAATCATGAGAAAAAGATTAACATTTCACAATTGGAGACATTTTTATGTACTCTGTCAGAGGCAGATTGGTTGTTTGATATTGGGTTTCTTTTACTATTCTTTTCAATATTTGGTCAAGGAAACAAAGATGGTACAATAAATGAAAGGCTCATACCATATCTTGATGAGACAGATAAAATCCATCAAATGGATTGGTGCTCCTATGTTTTAGAATCTTTGGTGAAGGAGTGTACTATTTTTAGTGCTTCTGACAAATTCAATGGATCATTGCTTTTGCTTTCAGTAAGTTCACTATATTTACTTGAATGTAATTAATTAAATATAACAATGTGATGCAGTAGGATTTAAACAGTAATGTACTAGAATATAAACTATCACAATGTAATGTAGTAGACATAAAAGTTTAATGCACTAGGATATAACACACTAAATGTAGTAAATATATAACTTATCATGTACTAGATCTTATACTGATATTAATTTATTTGTTGTAGCTTATATATGTCAATTCAACTGTATCTAAAAAGGTAAAGGTTGAAAAAATAGTTCTAGCATTCAAGGCATGGAGTTCAAACCTGTTGCTGAAAAGACAACAAGAGGAACTTGATTTGAAAGGGTTTGGACTTCTACCAATTGTAAAAAGTTTAGAATTCATTGAACCAAAAAAGGTTAACAAAAAGAAGAAATTGAAGAGTATAACAGAAGACAAAGATGAAACACCTGAAAAAGTTGAACAAATTAAATATTTCCACTATAAAACTTTTGAGGTACTAATCTTTTTATGGTAATGTGGTAGAAAATAAACTGAAATGCATTAAACAATTAATTGATATGCAATAGGATATAAGTTTGTTTTCATTGGTATGACTTTAGGTTAGATGTTAATTATTATGTCTGTGATGTGCTAAAAAGTTAACTGAAATGCAGTAAAATTCTTATGATTTAAGTTTTTTAAATGTTTAGTTTTTTTATGAGTGATTCTGTTTGTCTCATTTTGACTATGATGTGGTAGAAAAAGGCATGTAATGCAGTAAATTGAAATGTAGTAGAAAATAAATTGATATGCAGTAGGATGTAAGTTGGTTTTAATTAACATGACATTAGCTTAGATGTACATGATTATGTCTGTGATGTGCTAAAAAGTTAACTGAAATGCAGTATATTTCTTATCTTTTATGACATTTAAATGCTTGGTTTTTTTTGTGAAAGTCATTGTGTTTGTCTGATTTTGACTTTGATGTGGTAGGATAAGGCATGTAATGCAGTAGAAAATAAAAGAACTGAAATGCACATGATTACATCTTACTGTATAGCATTAAAATGATGGTGTATGCATGATAATGTTCATGATGTGCTATTAAAAGAACTAAAATGCACTAGGATGTAAGTTGGTTTTCATTTGCCTGACTTTAGGTTAAATGTGCATGATTATGTCTGTGATGTGCTAAAAAGTTAACTAAATTGCAGTAGATTAGTTATGTTGTAAGTCTTTTTAAACCTTGGTGTTTTTTATGAAATTGTTTTTGTTTGTCTGATTTTGACTGTGATGTGGTAGAAAAAGTCTTGTAATGCAGTAAATCTTTGTTTATATTTAGGAAATGAAGGAGATTTTAAAAGATAATCTGCTGAAAGGGAGAAACTTAATGGAAGATATTGATAACAAGCTGGACATTGCTTTGGCAGTAAACTCTGATGATGAGGAGTTAAAAAATATTATTGAGAAGAGAAATGAGTTTTTTGTTACTCTTTATAAAGATGTGAATAAAAATGTTAAAGAAGATGACGAGGATAAAGATAGGGATTTAGAAAAAGATGATGATGATAAAGAAAAAAATGTGGATGATGATGATAATGATGCACCAGATGGGGATAATGATGATAAAGATGATGATGAAACAGATGGGGATAATGATGATAAAGATGATGATGATAAGGATGAAAACAATGATAAAAATGATGATGATGATGATGAAACAAATGGAGATAATGATGATGAAACAGATGGGGATAATGATGATAAAGATGAAGATGATGACGATGAAAATGATGATAATGATGAAAACGATGAAAACATAAGGAATGAAAAAGAAAAGAAAGGTGGAAGTAAGAATGTGGAAGACGATAATGTGGAAGAAGGTATAACTGATGTGGAACAAAAAGATGAGAATGTGGAAGAAGAAAAGGAAAAGAAGAAGGTACCAGATGATATGGTTTGGGACAAAACTAAAGCTATTGTCCCATTTGATGATTACCATGATTATGAGATTAAGGTATAACATATCTGGTGTAACCTAGTAATTGATGAAGCTAATGTAGCTGGTGCATCAAATGCAGTGGGCAATCAAGAGACTTTAAACTGTTTTTTTAGGAATGAATTGGAAGATTTTGAACCATTGACGCTGTCACAAGAAACTAGAAAGAATTATTCAAACAAAAGAAGAAAGCTACTAGTTTTTGATGACGTTTCCATATTAAATACTCAGATGGAATCTGAAAAGATACGTGATCCAAGTTTAGTTATTCATCAGATGATTGAAGATATGACAAAACTTCCTTTGATCTCTGGTGCTTTAAAAGGAGATGCTCATGATGTACCACCTGTTGATGCACGTCTATCTTTCAACAAACTAAAGTTAAAGCTAAAACAAAATAGTGTTGGAACAATTCATGTGAAGAATATTGATGATGTATCATGTGCTGTAGAAAAAGGAAGTGTTAATGCGATAGAAGTGCCTGCTCAAAAAGTTGTTAATGCTGCCAAAGACAAAACAGTTCAATTCACAAAAAGGAAGTGCTTAAAAAGATAAATGTTAAAGCTGCGGTAAAAACAAATGCTAAAGCTGTGGAAGTGCCTTATGATAAAGTTGTTGATGTGGCAAAAAAGAAAGTGGCTGCAATGACACCATTTAAACAGCCAAGACCTGCAACTAAAATCATTAAAGATAATGATCAAACGCCTAAAAGAGGAAGAAAGAGAGTAGCTTAAGTTTTAGAAGAGGATGTTGTCCTAAGTGGAAAGTGTATGGTAAATCCCTCATTTGCTTTAGTGTCGCCATATTATGAGAGGAAAACCATGTATACCAAAACACTTTCTGAATCAGAGAAGAAAATTGTTTAATACATATGGAGTTACAAATGTCCAGAAGGGTAAGTTATTTACTGCATTAAAAATTATATTGTAGTGCATTACTACTTATTTCTTACTACATTGCTATTAATTTCCTAGTGCATTATTACTTACTTGTTACTGCATCAAAAAAATGTACAGGGATATAATTTTCACTGGAAAAGGCTTACAAATAGAATGTACCTGGTTCTTGAGCATTTATCTTGAAATTCAACTTTCTAGCAATATAATTGACCTATAGAGTATTATACTAAATGATGAAGAGAAATACAGAGGGAAGCAGTCAGTTAAAAATATATATATTGTAGTACAGGAATGCTAGTGAATTTTTAATGCACTAGAATATACATTAATGCACTAGAATATAAACTGTGATACCCTAGGGTTAATTTTGTTTAGTGTTTGTGAGAAAATGACCAAGTATGCCTAATTATGCTTGTAATGTGCTAAGATTTGAACTGTGATGCCCTAGGATGTAAATAGGCATAAGGTAACCTTAACTGTGTTTGGCGTTTGTGAGAAAATGAGTGAATGTGCCTGATTATGCTTGTGATGTGCTAGGATTTGAACTGTGATACCCTAGGATGTATAAAGAAGTAAATAGGCATAGATAGGTTTAATTGTGTTTACGGTTCTTATAAAATGAGTGAGTGTGCCTGATTATGCTTTAATGTGCTAGGATTTGAACTGTGATGCCTTAGGATGCATGAAGAAGTAAATAGGCATTAATTAAGGTTAATTGTGTTTGTCGTTTGTTATAAAATGTAAAAGTGTGCTTGATTATGCTTATGATGTGCTAGGATTTAAACTGTAAGTTGGTTTTAATTGACATGACATTAGCTTAGATGTACATGATTATGTCTATGATGTGCTAAAAAGTTAACTAAAATGTAGTAGATTTCTTATGTTTTATGACATTTAAATGCTTGGTGTTTTTTTTTTGTAAAAGTCATTGTGTTTGTCTGATTTTGACTTTGATGTGGTAGGATAAGGCATGTAATGCAGTAAAAAGAAATGTAGTAGAAAATAAAAGAACTTAAATGCACATGATTACATCCTACTGTATAGCATTATGATGTTCTAGGATTTGAAATGTGACGCCCTTGGATGCATGAAGAAATAAATAGGAATAATTTTGTACTAATTGTGTTTGGCGATTGTCAGAAATGTATGAGAGTCTAATTATGCTTGTAATGTGCTAGGATTTGAACTGTGATGCCCTAGGATGCATGAAGATGTAAATAGGCATGGGTTAGTGGTAACTGTGTTTGATGTTTGTATGAAAATGAGTGAGTGTGCTTGATTATGCATGTGATGTGCTAGAATTTGAACTTTGATGGCCTAGGATGCATGAAGTTGTAAATAGGCATGAGTTAGTGGTAATTGAAATTTTTATATGCTAATAAAACTTTTCATGTATTTATAAACAGCCGCCTCATATGGTTGAAAACAAAAAGGAGGTGATACGAAAAAGAAGAACAGTTTTTAATGAAAATATTGTTTATATTTTGAAGGAGGCGAAGAAGAAAAATTTCAATGATGTTCATTTGATAAGTCAATAAATATATATTATTATGATTTTCAAATGCTATAATTTTTTTTTATGAAAATCCAATATTATTAATGCTTTAAAATATCTTCATGTTTTCTTCCCTTATATAAAATTGTCAGAAGAAGAAGAATCAAGTAATCATTACTATCTGATTTGTTTTAATATGATGACTGCTGAAATAGACATCATCGACAACATTTATAATGATCTTGAAGATTTAGGCTTGAGATATGGTCCTTACGCAATGGCTCTGGTAAGTTTTTTTATGTGGAGTAAAGTTTATGTCTGTGTTTTTTTAATGCTTAAGTTCTTTAAGTCAATGCATTAGGATTAATAACATAATGCATTAGGATTAATAACATAACAGTAGAACTTAAACAGATATTCAGTAGGAACTGTGATTCTTTATATCACACATTTCAAAGTCCTTTATCCCTTTATAATATGTTTTTCTATATATCATACATTTCCAAAACAATATTACAGGTTAGATGTAGTGCATCAATGTAGTTCTTTCTACTGCATTAACTCTAGTGCATCACTGTATTCCTTTGTACTGCATTATAGTATTAAGTTAACATAATCTTATATTTTTTTCACAGATAAATTCATTTATCCATTACCTTGAATATATAAAGCATCCAAAAGTAGATGCGTTTTTTTTTGCCAATCCAAAAATACTGCGGATGCCTTGGAGGACAACCTACAACGCTGTTGATTGTGGAATTTTTGTGATGAGGCACATGGAAATGTATAATGGCAGCGGTATATGGATAAATAACATGAAGAATGAAAAAGAAGGTCAAAAATCCCAGATAAATTTTTTCGCGCAAAGTACTTGGCAAAGATTATGCTATTGCCTTATAATATTAGTAAGGGGGAATTACTCAAAGAAGCAAACGAAAAGTGGAAGAAGCAACAAAATAAGTCAAAGACCATAACAAACATGGATGTGAAAGTGAATAAGAATTTGATGAAAAAGTTCAATGAAACTTTACAAAAAACTTATTCTGCATGATTGCAAGAATTACAGAAAGTGTTTGTATGTTTGTTGAAAACTAAATGATTTTAGTTATAATAATAATT
>BQNB010137630.1:0-17818 GCA_026074375.1 Tanacetum coccineum
ATCATACTTCTTCAAGAAGTCTTGCATAGCTTCTATAAGATCCGTTTGAGCATGTAGCATTTTCATACTTGTTACTGGAGGAGTCTGATAAACATCGGAAAACTACGGGGGTTGAAATTGGTCAAAACCGAGAGAATGAGAATTATAATACTCTTGGTTCATCGGCTGACATTGGTAAGTCTCATGAGGACCCCTACAGTTTTCACAACTAAGATATTGTTGTGGAAGAGTTTGTAAATCATGTGGGAAACGATCAAAATTTTGATTATAACACGGTTCCGGCTCAGAAATGATCGGATCTTTTGGTGGACAATTGTAACCGAAGTGAGCACCTTTTCCACAAGATTCACAAATGCATTGTTGACAAAAAATTCCATTTAATGAATCACCGCACTCATAACAACAATTATGGTCGATTTGTAGAGGATTTTGTGAAATATTTACACCGGGGTCTTGATCAACAACGCTTGGCTCTCGAGGAGTGTAGGATCCCTAGATCATTCCATGGATGAAATCACAAGATCAATGGAAAAAAGAAAGATTAAACATTAAAGAACTTTTGGTTGAAAAGAAAAATAAAAGAGTTGCTACAAACCCTTAAGATGAAAAATGATAATGAAGTAGCTAACCTAATTTTGACTAAACTAGGTGTATTTATACTAACTAAGATTTGCCTTTGATGGCTTTCTCTTTGGGCTTTTTACATCTTGGCCCGTATACATAATAAACATTAATTAACATTGTCTTTCGAGCTAGACTTTTGTCTTGTAACTTCGAGTGACCGAAGCTTCTTTGTTCGGGTCCAATTATGTGATCCTAACACGGTCAAATGAGGGGGAAGGACAAGGGATGGAACAATTACTAGAAACATGGGTCCAAGTACAACTTATGTAAGATTTACAAGTTGTAAAAAGTGATTTAATTTTTTTAGTATTTATTAAGAAGGAAAACAAAAATATTTTTGGTAAACCGTTAATACATTACAACTCACGATAATCTCTAAGAATACGCAACAAGTGAGCGAAAAGCGTTACGGAGCCGCAATGACTACTTAGAGAATAGCTATCACTTTTCCTTAAACTCCCTTATAGTTTTTGTAAACTTAAATGTCCGTCGTACCTCGCAAGTACTTCACGATTTGTTTTGTTGTTTATTGGAATGGTTTAAGATGGATAGCTAGTATCTAAATGTTTATTATTATTATTATTATTATTATTTTTTTTTTTTTACTAATTCGATAGGAATCGAATTAATGAACTTTTTATATTTTTATACAAAAATAGCAAAATAACTTCCAAAGGAAGGATCTTCGAAACTCTACTTCAACGAATATTCTTCAACAATCGTTCACCGACTTCCCGGCAACAGGCGCAAAAATAAATTTTGTTATGTTAGTAAAGCAAACAAATTTATTATAACATAAAGTATTAAATCCCGTAAGTATTCTTTTCAAAATACTTTCTCAAACAAGAGAAATTAAGGTAAAAATCTCACAAAGAAAACACAATTGTATATTTTTTTATCCGGAAGCACGTTTTCCTCGGGTCGTGTCCCAACGAAAATCGTGAATTGAGAATTTAGAATAATTCGGATTCGAGTTAAGATTAATAAAGGATTTTTGAATTATTGATTATACTACAAATGTAATAGCACGAATTAAAGACAATTAACTAGCTCGAAATTTAAATGCACGAAAAATAAAAATGCAAGCTAAAAATGAAATTTAAAATCTAAAGGCACGACTTTTAGCAAACTTTATACCTAAAAATCAAAAATTTAAAAAGGAAAATTTTTAGGAAAAAGAATTGAAATTTTAAACCTATTTTTCTATTTTTATGATATTACTAATAAAAAAATTAATAAATTCTAATTTCATAATTCCTAAAAATTACAAATCAAACTGTAAAAGATATAGGAAAAATGGTTTTTATAACACTAATAAAGGTGCAGAAATCTATTGGGCAAACAAAAACCCCAAATTTAAATAACCTAATTGAACACTAATTTGATTTATTAAAACCAAACCCTAATTTTATAAAACTAATTTCTAAGAATTTAAAACTATTTTATTTATTCTTAAAAAGACAGGGTAGAAACTGTAATAAAGGAAAGAACAGGGTAGGCGGGCTAACTTTTGCAAATTTACACTTCAGTGAAAACGAATAACCTTGAACTATGGCAATATTACAAAACAGACCCTACGCTATGGCTTATTTTTGGCTTATTAAAAATTGGGATTCAGCAAAAACTCAAAACTACAAACTTGTTAACTAGCTTATTCTAAACAACTTTAATAAAAGCAACTTGACTATAAAAACAACTGTATATGCTGTGAAAAAAGCATCCTTGTGTCCAGTTACAGAAACAAAGGTGTTTAAGAGCTATTTGGATTTTGGCTTATTCCAAGCTTATTTATAGATGAAATTTGAAAACAAAAGAAGCTATTTGTAGATCAAGATGTACGCTAAAGGTATCTAAACAGACATTAGCTAAGCTTTAACAAATTTAACAAGAAAAATGATCTTAAAATGTGCAAGTTTAAGCTAAAAACTGAGATAAGCTTTTGCTAATAAGCTAAAATGCCTATTACTAAACCTATAAAGCTGAAATTTAGAATTTAAGCTATTCTATTGATTTAAATCTAACCTAGATAAAAGGTTTTTCAAAATTTTAACTAGAAATAAAGAAATCAAATAGAAAATTAGCTAAGATCCTAAAGAACTTCTATATTGCTTTTTTTGCAGGTTGAAATAAGCTATACCAAAAGTTTAATATTGAAATCTAACTGATGAATTTCAAAAAACTCATGGAATACTAGTTTAATGCTAATTTCTACACCATAACTCCTAACTTTGAATGTTTAATAAGTCACTAAAAATCCAATAGCAACAACATCAGCAGTCTGATGTTGCTGATGTGTTTGACCAAAAATATCAATGCAGGTTAAGTGCTTAGCTTTAGAACTTATGTACTCACTACCTATTTGTTTCTAATCTATCACATATCAAATTTAAGTACTCTTATGCTAAAAACCACTTAAACTTCAAATTCTTCTTTAAACAATAACTGCCCTGGTGCAAACAAGGAACTTTGAACTCTAAATTTTGAATCTTCTACTAACTAACTTTTAAAACATGTTTAAAACTTAATCATATACCCTAACTCAACTTTATAAAAGATTTTGACAAAATGCTGTTGACTTTAAGAGTCAACCTCAGCCAAATCCAAACACACCCTACTCCAAACTGTCAAAAAACTATTTGTACTTAAAACTAATTTAAAAACTAATTCTGTTAAAACTTTTTAGCTACTCTTACTAAAATTCACCTAAGTAAGCTAAATGAACAATATAACCTAGAGCTTATTAACAAAAATAAGCTAGTTACTCTTATAGCTTTTTTTTACTAACACTTATGACAGAACTGAAAAGTAAAATCTAAATGAATTTAAACTAAAACAGATTAAAGCTAATACAACTTCAAGCTAATTAAGCTAAATGAACAGGATTGTCAACAAAGAATTTAGAAGAATAAGCAATGTGAAATAAGCTATAAATGCTAAAAAAATGAATTTGAACCTGTGAATGTAGACTCTGAACCTAGCCACTTTATCTGAGTGAGTGGCTTACAAATGTAATCCTAATGGCTTCCAAAGCCTCTATACCTGAGCTATAAGTCTCAATACGACTAAATATTAGCTTATCCTCTCTTGAACCTCCAAACTTTGATCAAACTAAATTCAGGTTGTCATGCTTTGATGTGAAATGAATAAAATGAGTAAATGAAAGACTTAAAACAAATCTTTGATTAAATTTGAGCTTATGAACAGGAATAAGCTCAAAAGAGCTTATTGAGAGCTTATAAGGTGAAAACAGCTTGAAATGGAAATCAAAGCACAAAGAAACTTGAAAACTAAATTTTATTTCTCAAAATAGTAAAGTACAAACAAAGGAAAACAAAATACAAGTATTTAAAAGCTGAATTAAGAAAACTCAAGAGAAATGCTTAGAAAAAATGAAAAATTACAAAACTGAAAAAACAAACTTTTTTTTAACTCTCTAAAATGAACACTAAACTTCCTATTTATAAGAGGAAGAAAGGAGAGGTTGCGAAGTTGGGGGAGTTTTAGGGTGGCTTGAGGAATTTCACCGTTGATCATATTTAATCCTTTCTAGCCCCGTTTGGTTTAAGTTGAAGAAGTGTTCAACAGATCAATCAGGTGATGCCACCGGGTTTCAATTGATGTGGAGAGTTTTTGAACAAGGTCGAGTAATATATAGGAGCGGGGTATGATTTGTGGGAAGTTGGATTGTTAAATGTGTTTTGGCGGAATTTTCAGTTGAAAAACGTTTGGGGAGGTTTTCAAACCCCCGCGTGTGAGTTTAAAATAGTTTGGAGTATAAAAACCATGGTCCTTGTCTTTCTTCCTGTCCAAAATGAAGTGTAAAAACACTTTTGGTAATGACAGCATTGGTCCTTGTAGTTTTTATTTCCCTTTTCTCTTTACAAACAAACTTTCCACTTATGCAAATTTGGTCCTTGAACTTCAAAACTCAAATGAGCCTTTGAAACTTTGAGAACTTGTCATAATTGGTCCTTGGCTTTTATTTTGGGTTTTTGACTTCCTTTCTTGCTTGTATCAGACTGATCCGGCTTTGATTTCCTTCAAATCTCTCTCTTGACTTGTCTTCTCCATTTCTTGTCGGTTTTTGACTGTTTTTGCTTCTTTTTGTCCTTTTTATCCTTTCCTGCACAATAGACACAAAAGCACACATTTTTCTATTCTTTTGGCATTTTCTTGGCTTTTATTTGGCAAAATCCCGGGTATTTAATATATACAATTAAGAATTTATCATCGTGATAAGCTATAAACCCGGAAAAGAGAAACCTAACATGCTATAATAGATTTGACATGAAAAAAAAATGTTCCATGCTTTTAAAGAAAATAAGCAGAAAAATGAAAAAACAAAAGAACTGTTTGACTTTTGAAAAAGAAAACAAAACTTAAAAGTAAGAGACTAAGCCACAAGAAAACAAATAAAACAAAGAATTGAAAAAACTACAAACTGTTTTGATTGTTTTTATTTGTTATTTCATGACATGTTAACAGCCCATTATAAGATGAAAATAAGCTCAAAATCTTTGACAAAAAAAAATATAAGCCGTATACAATAAAAATAAGCCGAACCAATAAGCTCACAATACCACAACGAAACCACTAGACCCAACCGAGGCTCTGATACCAAAATTCGGTAACCCAAGAACACTTTCACTTCACCATGGTAACAAGAAAATAAGATAGGAGATATGAAGAATTTTAGAGAGAGAAACAAGAGAGAGAAAATCTAACAAATGTATGAGAAAAACAAATGAGACCAACACCATCTCCACACTTGGAGAGGGGTATTTATACTTACACCACATGGGCTTTGTTGGGCCGAATGGTTGTTTGTACTGGCCTGGCTCGGGATTACAATGGACCTTAGTCCGGAACTAGTACAAGATTAGATTACATTCACGAGCCCGTTTACCCTTCTAGCCTATTACAACATTACATAAATAAATGACCGAGACCTAATATTCCAAATGAAGGAACTTCTTGTTCGACTCAATATTTTGAGGCTAACAATTTCTTCATCCATGCTTAGTGTACCAGTGTTTGTGATTATTCTGAGCTTCCAGTTCTCACACCAGTATGAGAATCTCCTTCAATTGATATTGCAACAACTCTACCTCCTCCATCTATCTCCACCAAACCATTTGTACCTTAACAAACAACAACACCGATTCCCACACCACCAATCACAACCGATGCTCCAATCATCACCACTGTTGTTTCTAAATCCGATGCACTCTTTGCTGTTCAGATAAGAGTTGCTAAATTATAAAAAAGATGTATCTGAACTTAAGAAAATAGATCTCTCTGCTAAAGCTCTTGCTGCTCTCAAGACACAAGTTCTATCTGTTGTAGATAATTATCTTGGATCTAAAGTTGGGGATGTCTTTCAAAAGGAACTGAAGAAACACACAGCAGATCTTATTCAGAAATATTCTCTGCAGAAAATTCCTGAGTTACCCAAGAAATATTCTCAGAGAAAACTCCTTTAGAGATTATTAAGATTAAAAATGAACAAGCTGAGAAGAAAAAGATGCCGAAGTTTACTATCAAGTCAACAGACAAGGCACCTCTTAAAGAGTATTATCAGAAAAATGCTCTCTACCAGACCATGCATGCTAACAAGTCTTTCAACATAAATCTTGCTAATCATCGATTGTACCATGATCTCATGGAAGAGTTATAGAGGATGAAAATGCAATGGATAAGGGACTTGCTGATACAGTTCAAGACCATAAGATAAATCATGATGATGATGAAGACGATGATAATGAAGACCCTCTAACTGGACCAAACCAAGGTAAGCAGACCAATAGGAGAAGAACTAAAGATTCAAAGTCTTTCAAGAAGCCATCCACCACCAAGGAAACCCTAAAGGTAAATCTTTATCTAAAGGCTCCAAAACTGGTAAGTCTGCTCCAGCAAAGGAACCAGTTGAAGAACCTATCACTGAGGTGGTTATGGATGATACAGGTGATGATGTGGTTCGTGATGATGATCAACCACAAGATGCTTCTGAACCCAAGACTACTAAGAGTCCGAATCCAGATTGGTTCACGCAACCTCCAAGGCCTCCTACTCCTGATCCGAAATGGAACAAGCTACCCAGTTGTACTTGATCAACCCAAACAACCTTGGTTCAATAAAATGGTCTCTGCTACAAAGGATCCTCTTACATTTGACAACATCATGGCCACTACGATTAACTTCTCCAAGTATGTTTTGAATCGACTCAAAATTGATAATCTTACTCAAGATATATTGTTAGGACCGAGTCCTATAATCTGTTAAAAGACATGTGTTCTAGCAGTATAGAATTAGAGTACCACTTCGAAGAGTGTTTAAATAAATTGCAAGTAACAGATAGGCTTGATTAGAATAATCATGAAGGAGATCATTTCCCTTTTGATCTGTCTAAACCTCTTCCTCTGCAAGGTCACCCAGGTCATCTAACCGTTTCTGCTGATTACTTCTTCAACAACGACCTAGAGTATCTGAAATCTTCTGATCCAGAAAGGATGTATACTACGTCAATCACGAAGACCAAAGTAGCTCGGTATGAGATTGAAGGGATTAAAGACATGGTTCCTACGCTTTAGAGTCCTACCAAAGTGGGGTATGATAAAGATGCATTGAAAGGGATCAAACATTGGGGTGAAGGGCGTAAGCTATGGCATAGATCTCAGTTGAACAAGTTTTCCAAGCATAATGTGTATTCTACTAAGAAAATTTTGGGGGTGAAGAGTGTTAGTGTCAAAAAACTGGACGGATATGGTCATCTGGAACATCTGGAAGAGATTATGGTGAAAAGAGCTGGTCGTCAGTTCTACAAGTTTCAAGAAGGTGACTTCGTGGATCTACACCTGAATGACATTGAAGACATGTTGCTTCTTATTGTTCAACACAAGCTATTCCACCTCATCGACAACGATAATGTTGACTTTATTGTGGCTCTTTGTATGTTCACAAGAAGTCTCGTCATCAAGAAACGTGTCGAGGATTTACAGCTTGGTGTAGAGAGTTACTAGAAGAAACTTAACATCACTCCACCTCAACAAACCGTTCCAGAAATAGAATTTAAAGAACTCTACACTCCATCTCACAAACTGCCAAGGGTAATCCATGAAGATCTGACCAAACAAAAAAGAGTGATGCGGGCTGATGAGCTATACAAGTTCTTAGACGGGACGCTCAAGAAAGTTCGGGATGAGCTTCATCGTAGAATACATGATTTTTATTTCGAATACAATACGGAGATGCCAAGGAGAAAGTGGACGACTATTGACAGAAAAGGTCGTGGAACTGATCTCGAGCTGATTTGATAAAGCATTATGCGTTAAAGAAGATCATATCAGATCTTGAAAGATTGGTTGTGCTCGGAACCGAGATGGACTACAAACTAATGACGCGCACCACATGATCGTCAGGTCCTATCTCAAAATCTTATCTTGTGAATATTGTAAATATGTAGTATAGACTTATAATAATAGGCAATATAAATAGTGTTTGAGTACGAATTTTCTAGAATTTTTCAATAAATTCAAATTTTTCCAAATTAACGTACTCAACACTAATAATATATAGTTATATATATTACTATGAAATATATATAATAAATAAATATATATATAATAAAATAATCATTATAAATATATACTTCCCTAGAAATTAAAGGGTTAGCATTAAATAGTTCCTAATACGGCTTTTAATAATTGACATTTTTTCTCTGAAACCATTCATATTTGAATCGCACTGATAACCAAAAAACAAATATTTGATATTTTTAATAATGGGATAAAAAGTGATTAAAATATATGGCTAAGATGAGATTTAAGAACTCAAGTGCAAGCTTCACCTTTATGTCACAACATTTTCGAATATCGAGATGCACATGTTAAGGGATCATTACAGAATTGGTTTTAAAAAGGCTGAGAACAATACCAAAAAGACCGACCATGTCTTATAATTAATTAGAGTTATAAGGTGGTTAAGATTAGGTATTCGTTCCCATGATCCAGCAAGAACCGGAGGGATCTACCCAGGGACAATCCATTAGTTAGAATAGAAGTCCTTAGGTATGATGAAAAAAGAGTAAAGTGAGAAAGAGAGAATCATGCAAACAAAAGACAAGAGCTACATTGGGAACAAACCCAATAAGGTGTAAGTTTGTAGAAACTAGCAGGGGGGGGATGAATAGTTTTACCAGTTAATTAGCATTTTAAAAGTTTGCTTATTAAATATTGATTCGAGATGTATGTCAATCAACCAACAATATGATCACAACTAAACTATATATATGCAATTAATAAGAGTAACGAGATAAAGGAAAGAAACGATCATCCAAGACACCGAGATTATAGTGGTTCCGGCAACAAGCACACATCGATCCTACTATCACTCCCGCGAGAGCACTCCACTTGAGATTTCACTATGTCAACAAGTGCTCCCTTTTAGGCAGAGAAAACGCGTTTTATACGTCCCTTACTTCTTTTCAACACTAAGCTAATGTCATCCTAATCTTAGCTAGAACACTCTAAGACTTCACTAAGGTATTCAAACAACTCACACAAGATCCTCACTCTTGGATTGACACACAATCCAAATCACACCAATCTACAATCCTACAACACCTTGGATATACACTTGATCCAATTAATACAACAACACAAAATAAATCTAATGAATGTTTGTGATCTTGAAGAAGAGAGGAGATAAAGATCACTTGATAATAATTCGTATGTAGAAGAATATGATTGTTCTTCTCTTGCACTTGATTAGAAGGTAAAGAAGGGAGGAAGAAAGAATTAATCACTTAAAACAAAATCAAGGTATGTTAGTGATCAAGATATGTGTTTTAGAAAGAACATGAAGAAGAGAGAAAACTAGATCTGATAGAATTTTTTGGCAAGAGGAGGTCTGATTTTGAAATGGGTGGCCCAGTATTTATAGGGGACAAAAAAGTAGCCGTTGCTGGTGGCGGTCCCGGCGGCCCCTTATAATAAACATGGGGCGCCACTAGACTCCTCTCCATTTTTTGTACTTTGTGAGTGAAGGTTGTAATCTGTTATGACCTTCCATTTGGGGGAAAATTTGAAATCAAATTTTATTGATTTTAATATAACATTTCTTTTATAATAATAAATAATTTGTTGTTTATATTTTTATAAAAAAACATTTTTTTGTGGAAGTTAATAAGATTTAAAAAAAAATTAATTTTCTGATCACTAAACATGTTAAATGATTTTTTATCCATACCTTAAGAGATTAATCATAGAAATAGAATTTTATTGATTATAATTTATAAACGTTAATTTTTAATCTGTTAAACTTTTCACGAATTTTGTTATTAACAAAACCATGAGAGGTCGAAAAATATAAATAATGTTTTTGGACATTATTTGTATTAACAATCTCCCCCTTTTTTATGATGACAAAATATAAAATCATTTAGTATAAAATTTAAAAGTTTATAAATTACTAATGTGTTTAATTCTACTTTATGAGTTTAAGTTTAATTCTACTTCTCCCCCTTTTTGTCGAATCCAAAAAGGTTGATCGTCGAGTTGAGTAGAGAGAAAGAATGCGACGTTTTTTAAAAGACTCCCCTTGATGTAAAGCTCCCCCATGTACTCGGGGCACACCAAGGGGGGATCGATTCTTACAAATAATTTGTTTCTGCTACAAAACAAGATTAGAGGCTACAAGAGCAAATAACCATAAGCATGACAACAAACTAAAGGATATCAATCCACACATTAGACTAATACCTAAAGTTTCATTCAAATGCATAAAGAAACCAAATACAGTCACAAAGGAACATATAATGAAATACAGCATCACAATCATAAAGATAACAATCACATAACAGAAGCATATTAGGTCATCAAATGAAGTTAGACTATTAGATGATTCTGACTTCAAAAGATGTGATACCCAAAAAGGTAGGGAACAATTATTAAGAAAATTAAACAAAAGTTAGTGTTAAGTTGAAAGGTGGAATAAAGGAGATGGTGACTCATTTTGGGTGAAAAGTTTGTATATTGAGGGATGAGAAGGGTGAGAGGAATTGAATGAAGTTAATTTCATTCCTTAATGAGTGCAAGTGGTTTGTGGTGTACCTACAACAATGACAAAAACTAGCATGACATCCTACTTGTGCATTAGTAGGAGGTTGAACCATTGGATAGGGTAGAGAGGATGGTTTGGGTGTTTGAGAATCAATGAGTGGGGGATATTATGTGAGTTGATCGAACTGATATCGAATTTCTCTTTGTTGGGTAGTTAATGGTGTGAAATAAAGTGAGTGGTGTTTCTTGATGGTGGTGGTAGTGGTGAGTCATTGTGACAAGTGGGTGATGGCTTAGATAAAGGTGTCTTTCGTTTCCAAACTTGACGAACCGACATCCTTGGTTTTCTAGATAGGTTAGGATGGTGATGGTGGTTTGAGTAAGACATTATTGTGAAAGAGGATAGTATGAGGAAGATAGTGAGGATGAGAAAGATAAAAAGAGATGAGAGTTTAAATAATGAAAGAGATTGCAAAGCATGATGTTGGAGATAAAGATTAGAAAAGTTGTGTGTTCAAAGAAGGAAATTCCAGCAATGTCTAAGAGTAGGTAGGTTAAAGATACAGAAAAAGAGAAAATTTTAAATTGCTGCTCTCCCTCCTATGGGCGGTCCCTGATTGATAAGGGGGCCGCCTGATATATAAAAGGGGCCGTTTTCTAGAGGGAGCAGAATTTTCCTAGTTTTCTCCTTTGGATATATCACATCTTATAATGGCCAAGAATCAAAGGAATCTAAGCAAATATTGCAATTATCATTTATCTTAAGCATGCACTTTTATAATTATCATAAGAGCATATATTATCAAGTAGCAAAACATATGACAAGATGATAAAACCATCCTAAAATCATGCTACCATATGGAAGACATCATGCCTTGTTTAAGTTCTAACATAAGAAATAAAATGTATTATAAAAGGAAATATTAATATTAATAAATAGTCAATAAATACGTGGATTTGTGCTACCATCTTAGTTTGTTTGTCCCACCCATCATGGTTCTTGAAGTTTGGTATAATTTACCCTTAACCTCCATCACAATGTACATCATCGTTGCTGGATTTGAAAAGATATGGTTAGGATATAAAGATTGTTTCAAGTCATGATTTTTCATGAGGAAGGGTTTTTGACGGACTCCAGAAACAACATTTGATGAGGAAGAAATGGTTTGAGAAGGAGATGAGGAAATTGGATTGAGGTGACTCAACATCATTATCATCAGTAATGACATCAATTTGAAGAGATGAGGAAGAAGGATTTTGAGTGGTTGAGGAGGAGCTAGCATTTGGCTCACGTGGTCTTTTCTTGCCTCGATCCGCTCGTGTCTTCCGCTCATAATGAGGAGCGAGCGGATGCATGGCTCGATCATGTGAGAGATAATGATCAAAAGCTAGCTCAGGAGATATTGACACGACATGTTTGAATAACCTAGTCAATAGCATACCATAATGTTATGAGTTCCTTTCGGTTTGAATAGAGTCCTTTCAGTCTTTTTGAGAAGGAAAAATGCCTAGTTATATGGAGTGGATGTCTCAATGCAATAGAGCATGTGATAAAGACATGCGGAAACATGATCCTTGTGTCCTCCTTGACAAAAGACATTTTCATGAATAATCTCAACCCAAGGTTTCATATGTGTTCGAATCTCACGGGTTAAAATTTCGTTTTCACCAACGACAATGGTTACCTTATTTTTAGTACGAGTTTCTTGTCCTTGTCGTGGAATTTGAATGTGAGACTTAATGACTCTTGGAGACGGAGGTTTGGTTTTATATAGACCTTTAGTCGGAACACCTACCGATAAATGAATCGGAGTCCCACATTTCGGTGATGTAGGCATGAACCTTTTAATGGCATTTTTTTAGGATTTTCAACCAAATTCCTTAAGAGTAAGGGAGAATGGCTTGTTTTGAATGACAAAATTGACAACAAATTAACCACTAGAATTATTGGTGAAGGTGAGTTGACAATAAAACTCAAGAAAAAAACATGGTATAATTTGTTTGTTGATGTCCAACAAACAATCGAAGTTGATTGGCCTAAACTTAGCACGAATATGACTCATGTTTTCGAAATATTGGACTAACGACCCTTCCTCATTAAAAACATATCATTTTTCAAGATTTGCCATTGTGTTTCGTATTGTTAGTTGATTAAGGTCATTTGATATTGAGGGTATGTAGTTTCTTGTCCTTTGATGATCTAGAGCGGTAGCACGAGGCATAGTCACCTAAAGTAAATTTAGCAAGATCATATGTTAAAGACTAAACTTATTTTAATATTTTGAGTTTGTGTCTAGTGTGTGCCTATATGCAACAAACGTGGAGCAACGATTAACTTGACTTATATATAAAATCCTAAGAGTTAATCCAAACGCTCCTTAGTTTGATTTTGCTCAACCAAACAAGTCGAAAAATACATATGAATTATGTCCTCGAATTTTGTTGATGAGATCATTTTGCAGTGTGTTTTGAAATGTTTTTGTTGTATTCACAATGCAAAAACAAACAGATTTTATTTGTGTTCCTAACGTGAGTGATTTCGTCAAATGAAATTGGGGGTTTTGGTTAAAAAAGAAATAATTTTTTGACAACCCTATCAGTGTATGCAAATCCGATAATCTACTACGGGAAGTAATTAAGTTATAACATTTGTATCCTAGTGGTTTTAATAGAACAATTTGAAATAAAAATGAACAAATACCAAATTACAATTTTTGGTGTACAAACATGAACCCTAGACTCAAAATGAACAAAATGGTTGAAATGACTTACAATTGCTGATCTTTAGAGATGTAGGATGATTATTGATGTTGATTTGATCTACAATTAAGTTTTAATCGGTCGATTTTGAGTTTTGGTGGATTTTGGGGTTTTGTTCCGTCAATGGCATGCTGGTAAGGGGGTGTTTGTTTTTGTGTTTTGAAAATTTTGGTTTCAGGTGTTCATATTTTGTTTTCTCTGATGGCGGTCCCATATCTCCTGGCGGTCCCTTATATATAAAGGGGGCCACCTATATGGGGGCCGCCCGCAGGCAGTAATTTCAGACTGTTTTGACAAAAAATTAGACTAGGAGAGTGATAATTTTAACCTTGCATTCGCAAATTAATGTGTTTTTACAAGTACTTCGGATGAATTATTTAAGTTGTCACGACACGGACTGGGAACACAAACTAGAATGAGACCAGAAGAATAGAGTGCGAACTTAATATGATTAATGGAAGTGTACCATCAAATCCTAAACCCAAGACAGGTAGATGGTTAAACAATTCACGGTTTAAGGGGTTTAGTGAGAATTCGGCAATGTTGTCGACGGATGGTACTTTTTCAAAAGGATATCTAGGTCCCCTTTTATAACATATCACAGAGGAAGTGGTGAACGAATTTCGATGTATATCGTACGAGAGTTGTTGCATCGGGTTTTTTGCATAAGGTCAATCGCGCCTTTATTGTCGCACATGATGGGACGTCGTCGAGTCGAACGTCGTAGTCGATGAGAGCTTGTTTCATCCATAGTGCCTTGTTGACATCCTTCCGGCACTTACTGTATTCGCTTCGGTAGTGGATATTATCCAGAGCGGTTTTGGTTTCTTATCGAGAACCAAAGATGTCAAACAACATCCCACCACTACAAAAACCGCTAGATTGATTATAGGTGAAGTTGTTGTCTGGAGGGGGGGAGCTCTTTCGGTCCACAATAACCTCCTGCATGAATCAACCCAGTCGGCCAATATACTACGGTGTTCTATGATGATCCCCTTGAGTGATACCATAATCCTAAAGTGCTAAGTACCTTTAATTATCGGAAGATACGTTTTAATCCGTTTCCCTATGGTGAGAGGTTTTGGGAGGCTCTTGGTAAGCGGGCACAAAGGCAATACACTAAACATGATTATCGGGCCTACTTGCCGTTAGTATAGTAAAACTTCCTACAAGCCACGATACTGGTACTATCTACCGACGTCACACTCTACATCATTTCGAGAGTTTAGTACGAAGACATGGGGTTTTTTCAATAGGTTTAAAATCTTCTAGACCAAAATTTTCATAAAGAAATTCTTTAATATACTTAGATGATTAAAGAAAATACCATCTTCCATTTGTTAATCTTGTAAATCCAGGAAGAAGTTAAGTTCACCAACATCTCGTTTTGAACTCTCAAGCATGATTTTGGCAAAATCATCTCACATGTCTTGACAAGTCGAACCAAATATAATGTCGTCAGAGACATATTAATTGAACAATGATGAAATTGAACTTTCTTCTTAGTAAAAAGAGTGTTATCTACCCATTCCCTATTTTATATTTCATGTTAGATAAGAAACGCTTTTAATCTATCATACCAAGCTTTGAGTGCTTTTTTAAGACATATAAAAGCTTCTTTAATTTATAAACATGATCCTCGTTTTTTCGAAATCAATGAATACCCGAGGTGTTGGTGCCATTATACCTCCTCATTGATTAAATCCGTTTAGGAATGCACTTTTACATAACCAATGGAATAATTTAAAATCAAAGGCGCAAGCATAGAGCTAATATATTCTTATCGACACAAATCTAGCCACCGGAACATAAGTACATCATCATAATCGATGCCCTCTTATTTGGTTTTACCTTGACGACAATCTAGCCTTATTTCTATGACACAACACCAATTTTCGTCTAACCTTATTTCTAAACACCCATTTACTTCCTATAATTGTCAATTCTAAGGTTGTGTAACTAACTCCCAAAGTTCGAATAGTCAATGAATTGATTTAATACATCTTGCATGGCGACTATCCAACTTTTCCATCTCCTAAGCTTCATTTACATTCTAGGTTCTATGGTAGAAAAGTAGCAATAAAAGTGCTTTGGTTTATTGGCTTGTAATCTAAGGGTTCTTTGGTTAATGTTTTCCTATGACATTTTCTAAGGGATGGTTCCTAGATTCCTTAATATTGACTACTTCATCAATCTCTAGAGTTTCATCCTCAACATTGTTTTCTAGTTTTCTTTTTTGAATTCCCTAATAGCTTCTCTCATCAGACATCATCTACCAATTGATGTCTAGAAGAGGAGGAGTTTTCATCGAATGTCACGTTGAGTGATTCTTCGATTTTCCTAGTGTGTTTATTAAGAATGATATAGGCTTTACTATTTTGGGAGTAACCTAGAAAGACACCTAATTAAAAGCGAACGCGTAAAACTCTAAAAATAATTAATGGAATTTATTAAAGTTGTAAATAACCTGAAAATGAGAAATGTTACACCTGAACTTTGTGATCTATTTTCTAAAATCATGTGCTCAAAATTTAAGATGTCAATGATGGGGAAAATCTCATTTTTCTTAGGATTACAGATTTCTCAAAATCCCAGAGGCATCTTTATTAACCAGCCGAAATATGCCCTTGAATCTTTAAAGAAATACGGTTTTGATTCTTGTGACCCAGTGGATACTCCAATGGTGGAGAAATCCAAACTGGATGAGGATAAAGAAGGGAAAGCCGTAGATCCGTCACACTATCGTGGTATGATTGGCACTGATGTGGTAAGTTTTATACACGTAAAATATATATAAAATATAACCTTAAGAGTAATTAAAAAAATTACCAAGTTACCCTTGATAAAATTCACTCTCAAAAATATATATAATATAATATAAAATACGTATATTAAACCGGGTAAGTATGATCACCCGGGTCGTTATCCCTAATGACTAGTGAAATTGAAACCACGTTTTAGTTCGGATTCTGATTTGAATGAAGCAAAGATATTTTGGATGAGCTATTACTACTAAATAATAAGCAAGAAATAAAATGACAATTAAGCAAGTAAACTAATTTTAATCCCTAAAAATGTAAACTAAAATTATAAACCTAAGATAGGACAAAAGAAAGTTTTTAGAAAAAGAAATTACTATTTTTGGCTTTTTAGTTAAAAAGATAAAAGCCCTAATTTTTATCTTTTTGTAAAAGTTTAATTAAACTAATTAAAACCTAACCCTAATTATTAATAAAACTAAATAAAACTAATTAATAACTAACTTAGGGACTAACTGTGTAAAATACTCAAGGATTAACGGGGCTAAAACACTTAACGGGCAAGGATTAACTAAGAAACAACTAAAACAGAAAAATTGCAAGAATGGTCCCTGAGGATCTAACCCAATAACAACTAAAGTCTAATTATAAGCTCAAATTTTAAAAGTGCTTATCATTAAAAACTTGAAAGAGCAAAGTTGTAAAGGAAGCTAGTAGGAACAAAATTAATAAAAGCTACTTGGGCTGAAAATAACAAATAAGCTCAATAAGAGCTTATTTCTAAACTGACCTCAGAAAGTAAGCCTTAACTTTTGGTTTCAGAAAATAAGCTATAAAAGACTCAAAATTAATTCAAAATGAAAAAGGAAAGAAGTTCTAATTATCTTATGATTAGCTTAATCTATAAATGCAAAGAAAACTAAGCTAGAAGTGCTTTTAAGCTACTGAAATTAAGCATGACTTAAGCAAACTCAGGAAATAAGCAAAGTAACACAAACTCCAAATAAGCTAAAAAACTTAATAAGCTAAACTAGACTCTAAAACTTTAAGGACTTATCAAACTAATTATTATCCATCTAAATAAGCTATAAAATCTAGACTTATAAGTTGATTTAACAAGTTTAGACTCTACTTAAGTTCATACTATTTTTTGGTGTTTTCAGATTTTTTTTATGACTTTTGACAGCAAAATAAGCTAGAAAACAAAATTAAAGACTTAAACTATATTAAGCTATAACTAATCTAAGATGCTAAAAAAAATAAGCTATTAAATCCTACAATTGCTGGCTTAAATTGGGATTTGAATATCAGCAGTACTAACTAACTTAGTTAGTACTGGTGCACTTTGCACAAGTACACCCCTTTACTTGTGACAGATTTTAGAAAAGCTTATGAAATACTAATCTAATGAACCAAACTTAATAACCAGATATCAAATAGCTTAAATCTAACTTAACAATCATGATTAATCAACTAGATAAGCAATATTGAATTCAATAAGCCTTATTTCAGCTTATAGACTGAAAGAGCTTTAAATAAGCTTATTAGCTTATTGAGACAACTTAGCTTATTAAGAGAGCTTATAAAAAAGAAATTTGGAGAGATTAAGAAAAACTG
>BQNB010137633.1:3461-16231 GCA_026074375.1 Tanacetum coccineum
CACAATGAGTGAGTGAGTGACTAACACACGAGACCCACCTCACCCACTTACACATTCTTAAGCTTACCCATATTTTCTAGAAAGTTCTTTATTGCTCTACTTTCACATTATGTACTGTGAAGACAAGAAGAAATATATAGTTGACTTTTTATTGTGTTACAATCATCTTGGCAGTTGATATCATGTAATGGATGTAGGACGCAAAAACTAATTCATAAGCAAATGGAGATCAAATGGTATTTTTTAGTTTTTTTTATAAATCTATGACTATCTAATGAGTTTTGAGGGTAATTTTTTAGATCTATAACTTTTATATGTAAATCTATGTTTTTATTTTAGATCTAAGCTAAAACTTTATTAAGTTTTAACGATTTTTTTGTGTTTTTTGGCTACCGCTGCCGGAATTAGCTTTTTCGCTGGAAAATAGCCAGCCGTTGACTCAGCTGAATCGCCGGAAAAATGCAGCCGATTCACTGGAAAAAGATGGTCGTATCATAAGGTATTGAAGTTATAACGATGAGTTTGTTCATCCGTTTAATGATGGTCGTATCATAAGGTATTGAAGTAACTAATTTTATTCCATTATATATTTGTATCTCTCTTTCTTGTAAATAAGTTATAAGTATTATACAGTAAGTCTTTAACTGTTTTGTTTCAGTGGCCAGGGTACATTGTCACTAGAGTTTCTTGATCAGGTCCCACAACTAGACACCCTAATAGTTCCAATAAGTAGTTTGTATAAATTATATACGATTATCACTTTGTATCTTTTGTTCAGTTGTCATTTTTTTTCTTTTTCTTGCTGTGATGTCAATTAGAAACCTGTTGGTGGTGGTTTGATATCTAGAGTCGCCATTGGAGCTAAAGCCATTAATCCTGCCATACACATCGTGGCTGCTGAGCCTAAAGGAGCTGATGGCGCTGCACAATCAAAAACATATGGTAGAATCATAACCTTAGCTCAAACCAACACTATTGCCGATGGGCTTCGAGCTTCCCTTGGTGATCTCACTTGGTAATATATAACCTTTTTCAACCATGCACCTTTTGGTTTTGGTGTTGTGCATTTTGTTTTAAAATCTTATCGAGATCTATGACTTTGTTTATAGAATACGAGATTTATTAGATCTGATGTGCTTTTTTCTTTTTTTGAAAATTTGAATACAAGATTATGAGTCTCACAACAGCTCTTGTGTGAATACGTGATCTATTAATCTATTATGTTGTTTCATATATTCCGTGCATGGGTTTGTTCTTTGGTCTTTTGTTTAGTTACCTTGCCTATAATATATCTTGTTGCCGATTATATAATGTCATGGTGGCTGTCAAAGTGTGATTTTTTGAGTAGATGATGGTCATTTGGTCTTTAGATTTCTTGGGTAAGTAAAGAAATGTTGGCTAATTACATTTTTATGAATATGTTTTTTGTGTTTTATGTCTATAGATGGTGATATTAATTGCTTATCTCTATGGATTACTTTATACCACCATCATAATAGTCGGTGATATTTAGCCATATTTTGGTTATTCAAACGGTGCATTTTTTTTTTGAAAATTATGAGGGATAGTTGGTCATCTACTCTTTGGTGGATACACACATAATTATTTTATGGTGATTTGTTGTTTGTTTATTTGTGTTGTAATTGTTCTTGGTGCTTTATTGTGATGACATTATTTGAAGTAATTCTAGAGATTTTTTTGTAGCTTTCAGTATTTCGAATTGTATTCGGTTTTGATAATAGTGCTAATTGTGTTTTTTGAGGGCCAAGCCTTTTTGAGGTATATTAAAGTTTGATTACATATTGTGACTTGCTTTTATTTGAAATAAATACTTTGATCAAAATGTCAATTTCTTAGAAAGAGTGACATAGACTAGCAATGTAAAAAGAGAGTAAAAGTTAAAAATGTACAAACAAAGTAAAAGTTTGAGACCACTTTATAAGAGCATGAGCAATGCACAAAGCTATAATGACTTTTTATTTTTGCCAACTCACCATTTCAATAACTTTTATTTTCTAAAAAGCTTTCTAAAAAAACCACTCCAATGCATAAAAGCTTTCAAAAAGCTTTTCATTATGTTCATGAAGGGAGTAAACTGAAAATTTTACAACTAAAACTTAGTTTGCACTGTTTCTTCAAACGCTTGTAAAACTAGAAGTCATTTTGCTAAAAGTCTTGCATAAAGCTTTGCTTACAATGTAAAAAGTCATTCAAATAGCTTTTTGTAATAGTGTCAAGTCATTGCTCAAGTTACCCTTGATTTTAATAGCCAACTTTGAATCATTTTTTAGGAAACTTTGTTTGAGCGTATCATGTTAAGATACCTAAAAAAAATTCAAATTTTTTAGCATATAGGTGTGACGTTGACTAGACTTTAAAAATAATTGAAATTTTAAAATATTTCAAAAACGCCACACATTTCGTTATGGGGGACTGACTTTGGAACAGATATCTATAAGCATCATGTGACTAGCTCTAGATGGCTCATAGGCTTTTTTCATCTATGGAAAAGTAAACAAGGCATATCAATGCAAAAAGTTGGCAAAGGACAATCTTAATAGTTTATAAATTGAGACGCATGTATAAGGATGTGTTGGGTCTCCAAGTACCCTACAATCTTGATAGTTTAGTGAACACTCCTTTTTTGAAGTTAACGTATGAAAAATAACAAGAAGTAAAAAAAGTTTCACCGTAAACTAGGACATAAAGAAATAACAAACCGTAAACTGGGACATAAAGAAATACAAACTAGGACAAGGTTTGAATGTTAGCCGGTTTGAATACTTTCACCTTATGAGTTGGTCTAAAATTTCAAAAATAATTTCTTCATTTCTGTGTAACAATAGGTGATTACTTATAACTATGATTTACTTTATTTGATGAACAGAAACGATGAAAACAGTTTATATTGGTAGAACATGAACGTTTTGTAGTTAGTTTGATGAGATAAAAAAAGTTTACGCCATGACTAAGTGTGAGTGCCCCTCAATTGTCGGAAAAAAGATAAAGCAAGCGCTACCATCTTAAATGGCATCATAGGTTTGAGTAACTCAGAAATCAAACTAAAACCACAAACTATGTATCTTACTGTTGATATAATAATTGTTTGTCTATATACAAAAAATGGCATAGACGCTCACATATGAATTAAATTTACAGATACACAAACACACACAAAATAAAAGCGTATCAGATATTGTCAAAAACTATACATTGCTGCCGCTAGAGGCAAATATTTAGCTATTATTATTACAGCTTTGAATGACTACTGCAACTTAAAACGACGCTATCAGAAAAACAATGCAACAATGCCATTAGAAAACATTACAGGCAATGCACCATGCACCGTCAAAAGCATCTTCACCGTCAAATTTTGGTTTTGAAAAACTAGATACCGCTGCCACTAGACGCAGGTTACTCGGCTAGTTTGTTTACTATAATTATTTATATATTATATATAATATATATATTATACTTAACATATATATAATATATATATATTACATATATACATATACACACAACACACACATATATATAAATATTTATATTTATTATATATATTATATATATATATATTTATTATATATCTACTACATCTATTAATATATATATAGATATACATATATTAGATATACATTTATATATATATATTATATATATATATATATATATATATATATATATATATATATATATATATATATATATACATATATATATATATATATACATACATATATATATATACATACATATATATATATACATACATATATATATATACATACATATATATATATACATACATATATATATATACATACATATATATATATACATACATATATATATATACATACATATATATATATATATATACATATATATATAATATACTTCTTCATTATTGGGAACTCTAATAGTATATATCATTCATTATTATTTTAGTTATGTCTTCTCAAAACATAAATATACATACATACATAGCATACATATATGTATAGTATTATTTATATATATATCTTATATATATATATATATGTATATATATATACTTCTTCATTATTGGGATCTAATAGGATATAGCATTCTATTATTATTTTAGTATGTCTCTCTCTAACCCATAATAGAAATCTATGTGTCTAGCTATATTACGTAGTTTTTGTATTCTGGCTTTCTTTGTGTTTTTATTTTGATCCTACGCGGATTTTTAGAGTAAAATCCCCTAGAACAACCTGTTGAGCCATTCCTTTCTTTTTCTACACCATATTATATGTTTCGTTACACCTTTGCACCTTAGCCTACCGTGTAGATTAAGCCTATTTTAATCAAAATTGCTAGTTGCTTTCGTGTAAAGTTTTGTATTTCCAGTGTCAAAGTGAAATTTTTCTATCTCTGTAATGGTCGGGAAATTGCACAATGCAATGGGAAAAATATGTAGCTCGTAAGTTTCGCTACTTTCGCGATTATGAATCATGTCCGAAGAAGAAGTGTTACAAGGAAAAGATTATCCGGACGAATTATGATAGTGAAGACGGTGAAATAAAACCGAGATTTATGATGTATTGCAAAAAAATGGAAAAAGCAAAAAAAAAGAGAAGGAAGAAAAATAGTCGGTTCAAAAGAAGCTTATACCAAAGGAATCACTTGGAAGGATCGATTATTCGTTGATACGTTACAAAAAATCAACGATGTAAAGTCTTGTAAAAAGTGGCCGATATCACCACTTACTCTGTAAAAGTATGTAAAGATCGGGATGTAAGGGAAGTTGACCGTTATGGGAACGCCAACTTAGGTTGTCTTTGTCATTTCTGTGATCGAGGCGTTTGTCTATATGTTCGAGTCTTTGTCATGGAACGGTCGGGGGAAAGTTACTAGCAACCGTACCTTATTTGTTGGCTTAATCTATTTGTTTTGTAAAATTTTGTTTAACACCCATTTTTCTTCCCTTTCCTAGCAACTAACCTTAATGTCCACTCGAACGAGGACTTGTTCGAGCATGCATGTCTATTTCGTCATTACGGCCATGTATGCATGTCTCAGCTGCCTTGGTTGATGATGACTTTCGGTGAAAGTTAGAAGCTCCCTACCCTATATCATTCTTCATCCTAACCGCTGGTTAAACACGAACATGGATGTGATCGGATTGTATGTGTCTATTCCATCGTTACGACCGTGTATGTACGATGCATCTGCCTTGTTGGTGTGGTACTTATGGTGAAAGATTGTTGAATGATCAACCCTAAGCCTTCTTAACCCAATTTAGCTTTTGACTTGTTCCTCTTTAGCTTTAGCGGTGGAGATGTGTATCCTTGCCAAGCCTATGATACGAAACTAATCACGACCGAGCAATTGAGCGTACCAATTAAATGTTGCACCCTAGATTAGTCAAGTGATCTGAGTGTTTTTATTTCCATATTTCGTGAGGATCTTGGTTATGTACTGGTGATTAGGACAAAACGATACTTAAACGGAAAATCCTCAACTTAGGTTGGGAAACATTTTCATAAACTAAAACTTTTCTAAAGTCTACTTAAGGACAAGAAGGATTCAGGTGGGGGGATATTTGATGACATCAAATAACGTCACTTTATTATATCATTTATCCCATCTGTTTTGCCTACTTTTATATAATCATTGCATTATTTTGTACTTAATTGCTTTAAAGTTGATTAATGTAGTAATCCATGAGTCTTTTGTGAAGACAAGCTAAAAGGTGCATAATTTGGAGCTAAAAATGAAGACATTTAAAGATTGCTGAATTTTCACCAATACGCCGTATCCAGCAAAAAGATACTCGGTCGTATCAGCGCTAGACTTCAACAGGAAAACGCGTTTTGACCAATTCCCGATAACGGCGTATCCATGTGTCTACATACGCCGTATCCATGAAGATAACTATTTGAAGAACATTTAAATCAGGTAAATTGGGAGATGATATCAAAGATTTTATTATGAACGAGCGCATCACTCTAGGAATCAGCCTAATACGCATTATTCGACCTTGCAGTATAGCGTAGTCGAGTCTTTTCAAACACTTTAAATAGAAGACTCCAAAAATGAGTTTTCAGTGTGCAATATCTAATTCTTTTATACCTTTACTCATTAAAGAGAATTTTAGAGAGTAGACTCGGCCACCTATAGGTCAAGCATTGATCACGAATCATATAAAGAATCGTGTAATTTCTACTCTTTAATCATTTGATTTTCATTGTTTGATTACGCTTGTATAATTATAATGGTTGTGGGCTAATACCGTCGGGTATTATCCATCTTGGATAAGACGTACTATGACCTTAGAGATATGTATGGTGGCCATGTATGGAGAAGGATATTGCTACCTATGTTAGCAATTGTTTGACTTGTTTAAAGGTGAATGCTGAAACATCAAAGACCTTTGGGTTTATTGTAACAACTAGAGATACCCGAGTGGAAGTAGGATATAATAACTATGGACTTTATTACAAGGTTGCCAAGATCAAGTAGTGGGTATGATACGAATTGGGTAATAGTCGATAGACTGACTAAGGTATGCCCATTACATGGTAGTACGTGAAGATTTTAAAATGGAGAATTTGGCGAGACTTTACACTAATGTGATAGTTACAAGGCATGGAGTGCATGTGTCGATCATCTCAGATCGTGGCGGAAGATTTACTTCGCGATTCTGGCAAACATTGCAAAAGGCCTTAGGGACGCGATTGGATATGAGTACGGCTTATCATCCTCAAACGGATGGGCAAAGTGAGCATACCATTCAGACTTTGAAGGATATATTAAAAGCGTGTGTGATTGATTTTTTTTGGTGGTAATTAGAATACTCATCTACCCTTAAATGAGTTTTCTATAATAATAGTTATCATTCGGGTGTTTGATGTGCTCTATTTGAAGCGTTGTATGGAAGGAAGTGTAGGTCACATGTTCTTTGGGCTGAAATTAAAGAAATTTGATCGATTGGACCAGAATTGGTATAAGCGACAACAAATAAGGTGATATTGATTAAAGAAAAGCTCAAAGCGGCTAGAGATTGCCAAAAGAGCTATGTTGGCAATATGCGTAAACATTTAGAGTTGAAGTTGGTGATAAAGTAATGTTGGAAGTGTCGTCTTGGAAAGAAGTAGTGCATTTTGGAAAGAAAGAAATGTTAGCACCAAGATATGTGGGACCATTTAAGATCATTAAAGGGATCGGTCCTATGGTCTATTGATTAAGATTGCCTCAATAATTTAGTAGCGTATTTGATGTGTTTCAAATTTAAAGAAGTATTTAGCGAATACAAATCTGCATATGCAATTAGAAAAAAATTAAGGTAGACAAAACTCTTCGTTTTGTTGAAGAGCCCATTGAGATTATCGAACGTGAGGTTAAAAGTATGAAGTGTAGTAGGATTCCGATAGTTAAGTCCATTGGAACTCGAAGCAAGGTCATGAGGATTTCATGAAAACTAAGTATCCATACTTGCTTGTTGAGCAAGCTATCATTGGAAGTTCTAAGTAAAGTTGGACACATAGGGTTATTGGCAGACTTTAGTGCACCCTTGAATGTTCTGAGGTGGTTTGGTTAATGTTATATTTTGAATAAACTCAAAGTCGAGCTGATTCTTCAAAAACGTTGAGCTTTGTAACAACTCATAACTTAGTTCTAAGACAGTTCTTGTTTGATGAGTTACGGGGTTAGATTATGAATGACGTTGTTACACAATTTAAGGTTTTGACGAGTTTCCTCGAAGACGGGCGATGTTCAAGTAGTTAGATGTTATTTTTGCTTAGAGTTGTATGCTGCTATTTGTACCCTTGTATGGGCAAGCGAAGTTGTAAGTAGTGAGTTTCTGATCGTGAAAGTTAAATGAGATTCAAAGTGTGGCCCTAAGTTCACGTGGGAACGTGAGGACCATATGAAAGCTAAGTATACCCGATTGTTTGTTGATGATGATGTTAAACCTATTAGTTAAATCTTGGGATGAGATTTCCCTAAGGAGGGGATACTGTGACAACTGTGCTTTGAGCAGGTTAGTCAGACCGTTGGTATTGACTTGAGTTTCACTATGTGTTATGATAATTATGTGTTTATGTGATCTTATGTGAGTTGGTTACAAATCCATTGAGCGTGATCGTCTCATGGTGATTGAAGTTATGGTTGCTATGGATATTTCATTATGTTCACATTTTAGTGACAATGAAAATGATGGTAAAATTTTATGTGTGTACGTATTTATATGTATATGTATACGTATTTAGATAATAGGAATTCGCAAGGATAGAAAATTTGGTTTAGAAATTTAGTTAATGAATTTTAGTATTATTAAGTTAGAAAAATAAAGTATGAAGTGAATTTATTTTTAGGTATTTAAAACTAGTTTTATTTAGAAGGATGTCCAAATAAATAAAGGTTTTATAAAAAAATAACAAAATTAAAGGGTTTTTGTGTAAATAATAATAAAAATAAATAAAAAATAAATAAAGGGATGTTTGTTTGGCCGGATATGGGAGAAAAAGGGGGAAAGAAAAACAAATTTTAGTCCAACTATAACTCTAATTAGGTAATTATCTAAATCTCTTTCCCTTCACTATAAATACAAACCCCTCACCCCTATTTTTTTTTAAAACCGGACGAACCAAGAGCAGAGAAAAAAAAAGATTTTTTTATTCAAGATCAATTTGGTGATTTAAGGTTTCAAGAATTAAGGATCAAGGTATGTTTAAAAACTTTAATTGTTTTAATTTTCTTTTTAATTCATGCAACAATAAAGTAATGGATAAATTAGGGTTTCATAAAATCTATAAATTAATGATGTTAAACTTAATTAGAAGTGTTTAGGGTTTAATTAGAATCATATTGATGTATTCGGTTAGAGTTAGAACGCGATAAAATTGAATTTAGGGTTGAGCAGAATTTTGAGTCATCTTGTTCGCATGTTATCTCATGATTGGTAACGAGATTTTTGATGAATCTTATGTCTATTGATAAGTTCAGCGAGTCTAGTTTCGAGAAAATCAAGCCTCGAAAGTTTTTAAGGTCGGAAAGTCATTCAAATGTTGGTTACACTAAAAGTTGTCAGATCAGTAAACACAGGTCAGATTTAGGTCACGTTTGTGAGGGTAAAACCTATACTTAAAAGTGGAATTAATCTTATCCCTTCTATAGTAGTTAAGTTACATATGTATATGGATAATCCTATAAAAATTAGTCTCTGAAAGTATGTCTAAGTATGGTAGTTGGAGTGATATATTTTGGTGTGCAATCAGATCCGAATTAGGACAGTTTTGAAGTTTGATTTTATTTGAGGTAGTTACACATGTAAGTAATACTTGGGAATCACAAGGTAGTTAATATACTCATAAATGAACATGGGTGATTTTTGGTATAATTTATTAAGATCATTAAGTAAGGGTTTTGGGTACGTAAAGAGACACTAAATTTCTACAATTCTGAGTTAATTGTAAGTAGCTAGTGTAAAGTGTTAGTAACATGGTTAAGTTTGGGAATGGTGTCGGGGTGACCCATGATGGTTAACTAAACCCTTAGACATCCATCATATGTGTGTTACATGGACTAGAGCTTTTAGCTTTGTCGCGTGTAACCGTGTTTATTTATTTGTATAGTTGCGTGTAGAGATTTGGAAGTTGCGTTTGAGTATCCAGGTGAGTTTCATAGTCCCACGTTACTATGTTTTCTTGGGATGGAAGTGATGCAAAATTAGGTTTCAAAATGTTTTGATTATGTGATTATATGGTTCAAGTTACTCATGGACATTTAAGTAGCTATTATATGTTATGTGTTGCATGTTGTATGATGTTGCATTGGTCTTCGCCTACTTTGTGGGTAAGAGGTTTCGCCTACTTGGTGTGGGTATGAACCTGTTTGTGTGCGGATACGGTACCAAGAGTCTGGGATTTGGGGATTTCATTCCTCTCCATGACTATTTTTGTTGCATTGGATCGGGGGACACGTTCCGTCCCAATTGAGATTCTTAGTTGCATGAATGCTAGCATGTATAATAGCCAGCTTATTTGTCCTGCCATGTTTTGTTTTTTTTATATAATCACAGTAATTGATTTAAATCTTGTATTGGTGTCGTAAAACCTATGACTCTCACCAACCATTGTGTTGACGTTTTAAGCATCATTTTCAGGTGAGCGTTATGAAGATATTGAAGTTAATAAAAGTGGCTAGAGAGACCATTAGGCTGCATTGGAAGTTCTCATTTGATTTCGTTTCATAATTGTTTGCATGAATTCTTGAATGTTATTAGTTTTATTGGGTTTGTGAAACATTGTCTTTGTATTGATGAGACCCCTTTTTCATTAATACAAGATGCCATTCTTTTGTTTTCGGTATTGTCATGACACATCGTGTCTTTTATATTTAGTTATGCATGTAGTGATTCTCTATTGTTGACGCCATTGTGTTGTGATGATATCCATGATGTTACGCCTCGTGTTTCCGCCTTGGCGGGGTGTGACATGGTGGGTTTTGACTTTGGAGCACTTGGAGTGTCTTGAATTACCACACTCTTAGAACTTCTGTCACTAGACTTCTTCTTAGAAGATTCAGAGACAGATTCAGTCACGATCCTAGCATGTGTAGCATGAACTTTCCTTGCTGCTTCTACTTCTTCTGCTTCAGTTTGACTGATAGACTTAGCTAATTTTAAGGCATCAGTAGGATCATCAGAGATAATGTTGTCATTAGCTGACAGTGTGACTTTCTTCTTAACTACTCTTCATTTAAAAAAAAATTAAAGAGTAAAAATCTAATTATTTCAGAAGAAAGAAAAGAAGATAGCACCACCTTCCATTCTTATTATTTAAAGAAGATATATATATATATATATATATATATATATATATATATATATATATATATATATATATATATATATATATATATTTGAAAGAAGATTTATTTTTTTGGTAAAGGGGACTCAACCCCGGTAAAATATATTAACACCAAAAAAAATATACAATAAGTACAATGGAATGTGGCTGAGTACCACATTAACCTCAAGCCCAAACTTGAACCACCACTACCACATATGACATGCCATATGGGAATTTGAAAGAAGATTTAGTTAACACCATAGGGGCAGTTTATGAAAGTTGAAAACACATTTTTCCATTGTTTACACAAACAATTTATACAACATAGTCAATATGATTCGCGCAACGACATTTGTTCAACACACAAATTTGTTATTGCAATTCACAGTTTTAAAATCATCAAGTCACAAAACATCATTAAATACAGTTTGGTCAACGGTCATAGCAAGTTTCAAAATTAATACCCACTCATGGATTATGCAAGCAAGTAACATACATGTACGAAGGATCCACCAACATGAATCATTCCACACTCGGGGTCAAATCAATCTCACACGAGCCGAGTGCCTCGAGGGTAACCACGACCTCCAGGATTCACTCATAGTACAACCTATACAATGACACCTCCTCCTAACTCATAGCCGAGAACAATTACAACAATTGTAATAGCAACGCCGAGAATAACATACATACATACCAATTTTCCCCAAAAAGGGATACATCACTGGCTTTCAAAGCCAGTACATCCAACCGTAACGGTTCTAAGTTTCTAATACATAAACTACATATACTCATCTCTCCTAGAATTCTAATTCATAAGTAATAGCTAAAGAGGGCACAATCACCACGCCGACGATAAGATAAAACTCTGAGGCAACAATAACCTTAATCCAATAAACCTAAATCTTGAAGTCCTCCTACTTACTAGTACGTGGACGATAAAAGTATTAGGTTTTTGTCTACGGAAAGCATTTCGAGTCTAATTTCCAGAAACATAGGGCCCATTGCCCAGGAAGTTTTAAAACCAAGGTGAAATTACCATTTTACCCCTATTTATCAAAGCCGCCATTTCCCAAAATTTTATGGCTATACTAAATTGAGTATATCTCCTAAACCATGCGTCCGCAAAAAGCTGAATCGACCGCTCAAATCTAAGTTGGTTCAATATCTAGAACTCATAGTTTTACATATTTAGGTGTTGCTATTAAGGTTTTTGAACTTATTACTCATTCAAATTCTGGTCTCCATTTTTAACTAGTTTTGCCATTTCGGTGATATCTCATTCGTCAAGCGTCGATATGACTCCATCCGAATTCCTACATGTACCTAAGATGTTTCTCTACCTCCTAGTCTAATTTCCCAGGTCTTCATGTGCCAAAAATATTTTAAAACGTATCCAACAAGCTGCTATCCCAAAGCAGTCCCCAAGGAAATTTTGACAATTTTTTTTAGTTTACAAAAATGAGCGTAATTTGGAATTTATTGATGCTTTTGATGTGAAACCAATTGGAGGTGATAGCCTAAGAGTCTTCTACAGGTACCTAAATTTTCTTTTGAAAAGTTAGTACAAAAATATAGAGTTATACTCCTTTTCCCAACGGTATACTAGATTTGACTAGTTTTAGGAAAATGATGATATCTCACTCATCCGGAAGAGTTAAAATTCTATCCAACTCACCACATGTACCTTAAACATGTACCAACATCTCAATTAGATTTCCTAGGTGTTGTAAGACCAAAAATAATTCACAATCAACCCCACAACCTGCTTGTTACAAACTGTCATAAAACCAATTTCAAAATCCAACCAAACACCATTTTAATTCCTCTAAACGCCAATACAAGGCCATACCCAATGTTGAGAATATTGTAATAGATAGTTACTACTAGTAGGTATGTAGTTCCTACTGGTAGAGTAAAAGTTTCTGCTGGTAGGTATGTAGTTCC
>BQNB010137635.1:0-17817 GCA_026074375.1 Tanacetum coccineum
AAGGGAACGTGTGACGTGGCCTTTCGCGAGGAGAGAGGTTTCCTCGCCAAAGGCCGCAAAACGAAAGATGAAAACACGTTTTTACTTTGAGTGTGGTTGAAAGTATGATAAACTTTGACCAAAAGCGACCATTTGGTGAACACGTGTGACGAGGCCTTTCGCGAGGAGAGAGGTTTCCTCGCACCCGAGTTAACCAAAAATTTAATACCCGATATCTGACCCTATTTAATAATCAGGTTAATCGGGTCGATCCGAATAACCCGACTAAAAATTTGTTGACCCAAGTAACCCGACACGAATAGACTTAATGGGTGGGGTCGGGTTGTGATTTCCCTTTAGAAAAAGGTAACAACTATTTCTTCACTCTTAAACACAACACCACAAAAACCCTTGATAGATCTGAAAACACACTCAATCGATAACAGTCGCCGGAATTGGCTCGAATTAGCCGGAATATGTTTAAATTGGTGAGTGGTATATATATTCGGCAATATTTTCAGTTAAATTCATTTTGATTGATGAATACTGCAATGATTAGGCTATTATTAGGGGGTGTTTGTTTCGGCTTATATGTGGGCTTATAAGCTTATTACATCTCGCCTTATATTTTTATAATCCCCAATTTTTTGGCTTATTTTCAGACTTATGGGCTTATATAAGTTTATCATATCGTAATAAACTTATATAAGCTCATAAGTCTCAAAATAAGCAAGAAAATTGAGGGGGCTTATGTTATATAAGGCGAAATCAAATAAGGTCATAAGCCTACATATAAGCCGAAACAAACACCCCCTTATTAAGTTACCAAACCTATTCTATTTATATTAGTTAATGACAGGTGGCATGACATGTGTTTGATAAAATGCTCAAACTATATGTGTATTGCTCAAATTACTGTTTAATGCACTACGTACAAGCCACGCTTTATTGTATATGTATGGCCGAAATTATAAGTCCCTTATGTCACTCAAACTATCTATGTGTCTATTGTCATGCAAATGCTAACCATTACGGATTCTAGTTTACTAGTTGGTCGTGATTATTATAAGTAATGAGATACGCTCTAAGTTTTCGAGATTAACAAAGAGCTTGTAGCCTTTGGTGATTTATGTTTCTTAGTTTGGTATGTAGTTAATAAAGGTCTTTTATGTAATCATGATTCTATTATAGGATTTAATGGAAAAAAAAAACAAAGGACCCCTAATGAATGAAAATAGTGATTTTTGATGTAATGAGTGATTACATGTAATGAGTCATTTGCATTCGCGTACTTGTAAACAAACATAATTCTTATTCTGTCGGAATGATCTTTGTTCATTCATACATCCATTAAGATGTACCACACTCTGGCGGTTTAGTCATTATTGGCGAAGCAAAGCGGTTGAGTTTGGAAAGAATTTCACGCAATAAAGCCATATTCTATTCATGTTGTTTGGGACATCATTCAGCCTAGGAGTAACGAAGTAGATTGGGTTGCTTCTTTTGTTTTCCTAATTGTATTTCCTGGATATGCTTTTCTAAATGAGACTTCCTAAGATGAAAGGTTTTAAAGACCCACGACATGTTGAGACAATGGGACTTTGGTGACACCACTAACCCTGTTTCTACTTCCTTTTTGCAAGCTTGTCCGGGACTCGCATAACCATCTATTTCTTGAGTGTTTATTTCCTTCGTGATATGCCTACTTTACCTACTTAACGAAAGGGAACAAACTTCGTTTCGTTTCCGGGTTTATGAATTGGATTCAGTCGAGCCTTAACTCCCCCCTACGTTTTAAGTATGTCGTTGATGGTGTACCAGTAAGCGTCGAACCTCCTAAAGGCGACCCTCTCGAGTTTCCAATGGTCTTTAATGCGTTCCCGGGAGATAGATGCCTAGAATGGTAAGGCATAGTGTCCCATTATAGGACGATAATGTTGATTTGTGTGACAAGTTTGTATCAACTAAAAGATCTGTAGTTAGTGTCGTTACTCGGTTGGTGCTTGCTACGACGGCTTATCTCATTTGGCAAAAGAGAAACCTTCGCTTATTTCAGAATCAAAGTAGGACTGTGGCACAAGTTCGAGACATTATTGTTCACAATGTAAGATTAAAGTTGCTTACTTTTATCGATATAAAGAAGCAGCGAGTCAAAGGTTCCTCTAGCTTTTGGACACTGGAATATGAAAGCGTGTGTTGATGAAGAACCTAACACCTCAACGTAATAAGTTTTCTGTTAGGGGTAAGTTTTATTGTGCTTTATGTTTCTATTTATTTGTGTCTACTAACGCCTTGTATATTAATTTTCATGAAATCGCCATGTCGTTCTTTTGCAAAGTCAATTGTAGTAAATACCAATCCGCAATGCATGTACATATTATATTTTTAGTAGTATATATATTATAATATAAAATAAATATATATAAATATGAATATAATAAATATATAAATAAATCTAAATATATATATATAATATAATATTCTAAAGATCCAAAAACAAAGACAAATATTCTGAAAGACTAAAAAATTTATGTTTAAAACAAAGTTTCACAAAAAATTCTGGAAAAAATTCCATAAAATCGTTGAATGTTGGTGCAAGAAAAAGGTTGTAAAAGGAAGTTATTTCTATAAAGAGTGTGATAGTTTTGCCAAAAAAAAATATTAAAAAAACATTGTGCATTAAATCGGTTATTTTTGTTGCATCAAAAATACGTTATTTTGTACCCAACTTTCTTTTGACTTTTTGCATCAAAATTACAATTAGCGCATCAAACAATACACAAGGTCAAAAAATTGTGCCTCAAAATAAATATATGTTAGCAACAAAATTTCTAAATATGCGCAATACAAAAACTACTAAAACACTCAAAAATAAGAAAAACTTCTTTTACAAAAGTTTTAATTCACCCCCATACCTCATTTAATGGAAATATTTTTGGAATTTTTTCGCGAACATTCCATTTACAAAGACTTCAGTTTATACCTCTTTATATCGTAATTCTTTCCCACTCCAACTGTGTCCAGATGGCTACAATATACATGTTATAGGAGATGTTAGAATAAAGAGGGTAATATATTAATCAAATGTACGATGAGGGGCAAAGGAAGGTATATCTTCTTGGTTTACAACCTGAAAAGTGGTGTATTACATAAAACCGATGTTGCTGGTCCAGCGAACGGACCTAGTCCGGATATCTTTATGTATCCCAATACACTGTCTTCAATCCATGGCATCAACACAAATTCCTTCTCCATGAAAAAGACTTATGGAAGAAAGGAGGCTGCTCAGATATTTATTATGTTGCTTTCAACGTAATTTGGATGCAAACTAGTGTAGTTTCCGATGACTGGTTTTTGTATCTTGTTACTTCCTTATTGCTTTTGTGTAACATGCGACTGGGAGCGGTTGAGACCAAGAATGTTTACAGATATCGATAACTGGATATATAGTATTTCGAAACAAAATCACAACATTTTGGATCCGAACTGGTGTCAATATTATTTTTCTACCTCTAACTTCTTTAGTTTGCATATGTGGTTGGAATGGTATATATAATCAAAACTACCTTCAGAAGATAATATACCCAGCTTCAACATGTTAACACCAGGAAACAAAAACAACTCTTTGACGGCCGGTATTCGTGACAAGATATCGAGCATGATGCTTGAAGGTAACCCATCCATGTGGCCGAACATGATGCTAGCTAGCTTAAAGATTTTACTACTGTTACATTTATACTAGTTTGGCCGAGTTTGAACAAGTTTGACCGGGTATGACAGGGTATGACCGGTTTTGAACAAGTTTGGCCGGGTATGACCGAGTTTGACAGGGTATGACCGGGTTTGGCCGAGTTTGACCGGGTTTGACCCGGTATGACTGGGTATGACCGGGTTTGAAAACGCGATATGAACCACCGAGGGTATGACCGATGTTTTGGTATGGATTTATACCGGGGTATGACCGGTGTTTTGAAAGAGTTTTGCCCGGGTAATACAGGGTATGAACCGGGTTTGGTCCGAGTTGACGCGGTTTAAATGCGTTTGCCCTGGGTATGACATGGGAATGTCCCGGTTTTTGACAGGTTATTGTCCAGGTTTGAACAGTTTTGACTCTGTGTTTAGGACGATGTTTGACCGGGTTTGGACGAGTTTGACCGGGTTTGAATGAGTTTGACCGGGTTTTGACAGGGTATGACCGGGTTTGAACGAGTTTGACCGGGTATAACCGGGTTTAACGGATTTGACCGGGTTTGGACGAGTTGACCGGGTATGAACGAGTTTGATCGGGTTTGACCGGGTATGATTGTGGTTTGAACCATGATTGACATGTATGACCCCCAAAATGATTTCATTGTCTTTGATCTTTGAAGAAACTTGTTTACTTTCTGTTCATGATTTATATTTTTAGAATTCTGAGAATGTTGTTTGATGCTATGTTTATAGGTTACTAATCTGATTACAGCTACCATTTAGACTTCAGAATCAAAAAGCAGCTTAGGTACCACGCATTTAAAATGTTTATCAGGGAGTGTCTTTGCCCATTAAATCACTCGACTACATATCACATCCTAGGGCTGTTCCGACACAATCCTACCAACATCTCTTTTGACATGTGCAATAGTTTGGAAAAAAACTTAAGCGCGTCGATAACAAATGATTTGAGAAAATTACCCAGACAAGAATGTGTGATATATGGAGAAACTATAGTTGTTATTACGATCAAGTGGTTGATCTAAATGGTGAAGTTGGATATGTGTGTACTAGGAAGCCAACAGGAGTATTGGTCTCTAAACCAAAGAAGAGAATGGGTGCACACAGATCGATTTTTGCAAATAAAATTAACTCCTAAGATGCGTTACATCTACGTTATGGGGTGTTGAGAATAAAAACGGGGATAATATTGAATATAAATAAAGCAAATATCAATGAACGGGTATGCATTTTTCGTTTACAAACCTGAAAAGCGGTTGTTTTACAAACACCAACATTGCTGGTCTGAAATGATGCGAGAGACCAAATTTTATCATGTATCCCAAAACTCTATGCTTTCAATTCCACTGCATCATCGACACAAATAACTCTCCATGATAAAACACTATTTCACTCAGAAAAGCTGCCAATATGTTCAATCTTTTATATAAGGAAGTAATTGCTTTCGTGTTTTTTGTTTTGGTTTTCCAGTGACCTGCTTGTTTTTATCTTGTTGCTACGGTTGGATTGCCTTCGTATTTTAAGACTTGTATTATATTCCCCTAATTAGTAAGTCATGATTAAGCTTTCGTTGAATTGATTTCATCATACGATCTTACTTTTTGCAAAGAGACAATGGAATGTAATTTGGTATCTCCTCGTTACTACGGAAATTGCGTTTGGTGAATTAAGTACTGAATAAAGAATAGAGTACCAATGTCCCAATAAGCTGTTAGTGACTGGTTTTTGCATCTTGTTACTTTCTGTCCTCTTTGCAAATAATCTTGTACTTCAATGTCTTTTCGCGTCATTCATAGTTTTATATACGTTATGTGTGTGAGATTGAACCAAGTCCTGAGCTCATTAATACTTGATTCTCTGTTGTTTAGATTGTGTGAACTGCTTGGATTTGGTCACGGCTGTAAGGGAGTGCCACTGTCGAAGTGTTTAAACTTTTGGTTTTGCGCAATATTGATCGATGATTGTGCATAGGCATACGCAGCCATGGACCAACTATGCTTATATTTCAAGCCGTAAGAAAAGTGCGATCCTCCTTAAATCCTAATTCTATCAATTTTCCAACGTATGCATATATTCCAAGTTTTATTATGCCCTAAATACACTTTAGTTTCCTAGAGGGGAAACAAACAAAGTTGCTCGAATCGACAGCTGTAAAAGCTTAGAAACAAGCCGAGATTAAACGATCTCCGAGCCTTGTTTAGAAGTGCTCATTTTATTTAATGATATCGACCTTGAACTTGATACTACATGCATTTTGGATCACGAGCTTAAACATGCCTAAACAAGCATTAAAAATGTATGCTTTTTATATATTTTAATACATTTTGAATCCATTATAATTGTATATTGTCTTATATCCGAACAAAGCTTAAGCTTATTGTAATAATTCAAGCTCAATCCAAGCTCAAGCCTGAAGAATATGCGATGAACTGAGATCGAGTTAAAGCATAAGGCTTGAAACAAACAGAAGCTCTGGTTTAAAGCTTTATGCATAAAAACAAGCCAAGCCAACAGAATCGGGTGCTTGACTCACTTGGTCGACTCTACTTTTCTTACCAAATTACAACTTCAATTCACTAGTCAGATACTTTGTGAACATAAACGACGACGGTTATATGTTACTATATTTATTGGTGACCCAATTTAACCTAGAATTGATTTGCCACTGTAAATCAAATATAAGTATAAGTATACTTAGAGTAAAACTACATTTTTGGTCATGCGGGTTTGCCGGGTCCTTCACTTTTTGTCCATTTTTCAAAAAAGTTACGGATCCACTCCAAAGTCTGATGACCCATAACAAGTTTGGTCTATTTTTGGACTGTAAGTACTTTCACTTTCAGTGGACTGAAAGTGTTACGGGTCGTCGGACTTTGGAGTGGATCCGTAACTTTTTTGAAAAATGGACCAAAAGTGAAAGACCCAGCAAACCACGAGGTACCAAAAATGTATTTATACACTAAGAATAATCCTAGATTTTATGGCATAATTTTTTTTTTACCTTCCTAATAAGTATCTCATATAGTGTAATTTAAAAGTTTTGAATGTAGTTGTAGAAAAAACGTTTTTAATTGGTTTAAATTCGTAAAATAAACACTTTATTTGTGGACAACCGATTAAATACATAATAATCTTTACCGATTATTTTATGGGACTCTATAGAGTTATTATGTATGACAATAGAGTCCGTGAATGTCGTCTAGTCGGGTCAAGCGACCAGGTACCGAGTCTTAGCTGTTTAAATAGTTTAAGCGGGGATTAATTGCGGAAAAATCCAAATGAAATATTAAGGTAATAATATAAAATTTTGAAATATATTGTATGGTTTAAGCCGATTGGCCGAATTAAGCAGTGATTATTTTTGCCGAATTCTATAGTAACGAGTTGGCAGATTTAGCCATTTTTGCTAATGCAAATTATCAAGTCCTCTCATAAAAACTTTTCCCAAACAAAATAGAAAAAAACTTATCTATCGTAATGTACTTCCCCTCCAAACACCCCCAAATATATGAGGTATGATCCACCACTAATGTTGAGCTTAATTTTCAGCTTCTTTGTGCTTATTTTGGATTTGAATTTGTAACCAGTTGAAATTCATCAAACCCTAAGGTAAAATTTGCTGACTTTATGCTTATTTGACATGCCATTTTTGTCTTTGATAAAATGCTTATGACTGACTTTGTGTTGTTGATTAGACCAAGTAGTTTTTGTGCAATGCTTGACCGGAAGGCCTTAAAAATGTTGAATTTTTGCCTTATTGTGTCTTTGATGAAATGCCTGATACGTTATGTGGGAACCCGAGTTTTTTGATTAAATGCTATAGACACATATAAAAAAGGATTTTGCTTATTTGTGCTTATTGTATTTGATGAAATGCTGATACGTGTATGTGTAAGCCAAGTGTTTGATAAAATGCTTCACTGACTTAAAAATGATTTTATAAAGTATTGTTGTGGATATGAACTCGAATTAAATGTCGCGTTACCTTTTGTAGTGTACTAAGGTTTAGTGCGAAAATAGGAATGACTTATTTTAGTTTTGTGCTTATTCAACTATAACTATTCATTGTAAATCACAATTTAACTAAAAAAACAATTCAGTGTTACCAAATTACAATATAGTGCTTATAACATCGACCACTCGGTCTCTCCTAGAGACTTCTTTGTTGTTCCTATATAGAAACTACTTTGACATGAACTGAATAATGAGTTTCATTCGCTGACAAGCTAGGCTTCCCTTTAACAAATGCTTACATGAATTACTCCAATTCAGTTTGACTGTTCTATGAGTTACTTGAACTGTAACTCATTCAGTCTTGCAATCTACGTTGGATATACTGCAAAAGTATATGTATGCTATGTAAAGTTTGAGATATAAGATATTGCTATGTATCTTCTCAGACCTACTAACAACTTTTGCTGTTGTGTACTTCTACGCAAATGCAGCCTATGTCGAGGGAATAATATATAGTTGTAAGTAAGCACTTGGTTCAGATACGTGCTAGGTACTTGTGTGAATAGTAGGTTTTTTGTTATTTAACTATGCGTTTGACCCCTGCATAGTTATGTGCTTTACATAATAGGCTTTTTGATATCTTCCGGAATGTCGGAATTTATGTTTATGCTCCTTTTGTTGTAAATGAAAAAGGCTGAATGTTATTGTTCACAGTTGTTAACTGAACACTTGGTGTCTTTCGGGATGTATATCTGCTAATAAAATGATAATTTATTTTATTAAGTTATTGAAATTGTCATAAGATGGAGGGAATAGTAAATGCGTTTTCTGTTTATGATTTTTGGATAGTCAAACTCCCCTTACAACCTATACTGCGCGGGAGGTAAGTTGTACACCCATACTTGTGTTGAATTGACTATTTTACCCTTTACTTCCTTTACTTTACAAGAACATATTGTCACACTCTTATAAATCTGCCTTGCTTCCACAATCAAAACCACTTGATCATTTCAGTCTGAAATAAATTTCCCTCTGCTTCCTCAACTGATTGAAGTATGAACACACATGTATACCATGTTGAAACACAGTGTGTAGCTAGATTATGCACCAACTATAACCGGAATCAAAAAATTGAACAATCAGACATGTAATGCACAAATTTTGTTTGGCGTTTCTTACCTTCTCCTTAGTAATCGTTTTCTGTTTATGCTTCCTTGTAAGATTTTTGTATTGTTTTGTCATAAAGAGTACTTTCTTGCTATCCTTTTAATGCATAACTCTCACATTGTCATCATGACGCATCTGTTGGCATTTTTTCAGTATCAATGTAACTAAAATGGTAGGTTCCGAAGTATTTTAAATGATGAATGTCTGGTTAAAGCTGATTAGACGCTAAAATAGGAAGCATAATAAATTAATTAAATGGAGGTAGTCAAAGAGTTGGTAAGAAAAGAACTACTTTATAAATGGGGAAATGTAAGTAGTCAATTGCCTAAAATAATAAGGTGTATGTCAAAAAATAAATGTGTTAAGAAATTATTAAATTTTTTTATGCTACTTGTCTGCCACGTCAGGAACAATCTGATTTTGCAATCAGCACTTGTTGCAAAACTGCACTTGTATGTCTAATAGGTGTTAGAAAATCTAGTTTTGCATTGACCTCCATCTTCCAAAAATAGAATTCCTTTAGCCAAGAGTATAACAAAATATGATTTTCATTACAGGTGTAACAAATAGACATATGAATGCTAAACATTAAGAAGCATTCACAGATGTTAGTTTGCGATTATTATAAGTAATGTCGTTATGTTCTGTTTACTCTTATCTTATTTATTGTGATGAGGAGCTACCTAATTCTCATCAAAAAAGGCCTTTTACCGTGCTCATCACATGAGTGTAGATAAAATGCTCAACTGAAGCAATTCTACAAGGCTTTATTGCATATGTATTGGCGAAAGTATAATAAATCCCATATGTAGAGAGATATGTCTATTGTGATGCAAATGCTAAACATTAAACATTGACCACATCTAAGATAGATGAATAGATAGATAGATTAGTAACTGTAACGAGAGTAGTGACTCGAAAAACAGACATCATGAATAAGGGTGCTTTCACTGAGTGCGTCATGTAATTAAGATAATAACAAAACCTCAACTATTCAAAAAAATGTATTGTCTTTTTTTTATGGTGTTGGAAATTCTGTTTATGTGTTCACTTACCAGCCTAAGCGCTTAGGAGACTGAATAAGACTGAATGGAGCAGCTCTAAGTTCATAGTCTCCTCCACTCTGAAAATTCGTAACTTGTTATGAAAAGGGAATGTCTCACCTCCATATCCAACGTATATAAGGCATATAAGGCAATATTGAATGGGTGAAAGAGAGATAAGAAAATCCAAAAACGTGGTAAGAAACAAATGTAGTAAACATATGGGAAGATATTCAGTGTATTAAGCTTTGTGTTTCATACCTCATACGAGTCTAACTTCAAAGTTTTGGACGTGTTTGTGTGCTTCTACGCAAATGCAGCCTATTTAGTTGTAAGCAAGCACTTGGTTTAGACTTTAGATACGTGCTAGGTACTTACTTTCAGTTTGTGAATGGTAGTTTTTTTTTTGTTGTTGTTGTTGTTTTACTATGTTTTTGGCCCCTGCATAGTTATCTGGTTTTGCATAATAAGCGAATTAATTAATTGGAGTGAATAAAATCGAAGTCTAGTATAACTAAACCCTAAATCTAACAATCCAGAGTAGCGAAAATCGGGAATACGTATCACAGGTACAACACCCCATCCACATGGATATACTTGACCTTCAAATATCATATTCAACATCTTCTCAAGAGTACCCGTTAAATGTTTGGCTTGATCCCGGTGCGTATCACAAGTATGGCGTAACTACATTGATGATCGTTACCTTGTGATCGTTCATGACAAACGACTTGTAGAAGAACCCGCACCCATACTATACCACCCACACTTGTCGAAGATAAAATGAAACTCGCATCCTTGTTTATCCAAGTCATTGAATTCTTAACAAACTGCCGGAGTCAAGCTATAATTGATTCTTGGAGGCGAAAAGGATGGCCCTTTTTTGGAGTTATATCGCAAAAACACGCGAACTGGGAATCAATCTAGAGTCAAAATTGCGATCCAAGTTGTTGGCAATGGGCCTGATCTATTTGTCCCCCCCCACAAGAACGACGGTCTAAGTAGTAACCTCGTTTTGGGTTTGATGGTGCAATCCTCTAAGGAAAGAATGTTATGAGCTTCCACCTCTTTCTGTGCGTTTTCATGCAGACATGTTCCGAGACTCGTGTGGGTTTGGTTTTGATGCTTCCACCAACAGTTTGAAGATGGTGTGTGTTTTGTGTAAAAGTAACAAGGTATCTAATAACCCTGATGTGGCGCAGAAGTATCTATGCACAATGGTGCATGAATTTGGCACAAACTCATGGCGGGAAATACCCCAAGTCCCGTATTATTCGATAACCGTGAAGTGTGTCTTTGTAAATGGTTGTTTGCATTGGTTGGATTATCAACATGGACGTACCCAACCAAGAATGGTGAAGACCCGGTAATATGGTTTGATATGTAAGATAGAAAGTTAATGCTGCTTGTTCCTCCGAAAAGAATTGTGATTTAATGGAAGAGACAATAGTTGCGGAATCGATGCACTTTGGTTGAACTAAATGGTGAGGTCGTAAATGTTTGTTGTATAACCATGGAGTTTTTGGTGCTCTTGAACCACAAGAATGCAAAGAAATGGGTGCCACACAGTCGGATTGCAAAAGAAAATAACTCCTGATGCTTACATTTACGCATTAATGGGTGTTGGAATAAATGCAACGGGGAAAAATTAATGAAGAAAGCGCAAGCCATTGATAGGGTAACTCTTTTTTTTTCCTTTACAACCAGAAAAGTGGTGTTTGGAAAAACGATTAAAGATTATTAAGAATTTATTCTATTAATATTTAACAACTCTTACTAGGATAATAAGAATTAAAGCAGGCCCTAAAAGACTTATAAAATAAGGCCTGGATAATTAGAAAATCCTTGTCCCGGACAAAGATTAAGATTACTACGTTAGTTCTATTGACAGTTATATAGGGTTACACTGTATTCTAAGAGAATCGTATGACACTTCGATTTCATCCCCCACTACCGTTCACACCTATGTATATATAGGATCATAGTTTGGGGGTACCATACATTATATCAAAAATGAAGAATTACTAAACATGATTCAATTTGCTTCTGTGGTTTTCTGTTAGAGTAACACACACATACATCCTCTGTAATACGCATTAACCAAAACACCCCCGCCTCACATTTGACATAATGGTGTTTTCAACTACTTCTTGGAACGAAACTGTACCAAATGGGTACCCCCAGTATCAGCGTAGAACATGGCATCAAGAGGCTAAAAAAAAAAACCTGGGAGACAACCGAGGATGTTTTCGCAAATCGAATTTTTGCAAAGACAACTCAAACGAGAGAGGGAAAATCGGATTGGTCACTGCGCAAGGCATATAACGAACGAGTCCAAGAACATGCTCCGAAAGCAAATCGAAGACATCAAAATTTTCAATTCATCTCTTCCACACAATAAGTTCAAACAATACGTTTGTTTTTATTGCAATGGAAAAGGCCACATAGTAAAGAATTGTCCCATAAAACCAAAGGCAGAACCACTGTTCTTGCGAAGGAAAACAGCATGACCGCTGAAAAGGTGACTTCTAAACAACGCATAATCAACGAAGGAGACTAAGGCCAGGATAAAGATGAACAAGGATATGGTTGTGTGTTTCAAGTGCCACAAACGAGGACACTTCGCGAACAAATGTCCACAAGACACCAAGGCTATACCGAATCTCGAAAAACCCACTGACAATGGAACGAGCAAGGAATGGGACGATCACAGGGACAAATTCAACAAAGTCCTAAAGTGGTTCTTCAACCATTATCTCAATCGATCATTACCGCCGGTAATTCGTTCCACCAACGTAAAATGGAGTCCACTACACACTTGATCAGTATATCAAACTAACCGAATGTAGAGGAGGCCTTTTTACCATGGTGGCAAAATCAGCCAATAGATTTGGCGCATCATTAGCGAGAACTAGGATTATCACGATCAGACGGTAGAAGAGATACAAAGGTGAATATATCGACTACTTGGAGGTTCTTGTCTCATTTTACAAGACAGCAAGATCATCACGAGACCCTATGAGAGGGAATGAAGACTTGGAATGCTTCAAAGATTACGACGCGATGGTAACATGGATGATACGATGGCTGCCAAGAAAATGGAAAGGACAATCAAACACTTTGGTATTACCCTATAAAAGAACGGAATAACAAGCAGCATACATTGCACAACATCGAGAGGTGTGAACGAAAAGATCAAGTGTGGAAAATAGTTCATGACGTTGGACATTTGGATTTGAATGTTCAAACCAAGAACCGAGGAAACCATTTCATCATCCTCAAGACAACCAACGTCAAAGATAGCTACAAAGTACTACGATTTGATTGATTTATGATCATCACTTTAATCAGCAACGAAGGAAGAAGCGCCAAGGGAAACAGCATCAAACTCATAATAACTTAGGAGGTAGAGATAGTTGGAAATAACGATTTTAAGATTTAGTTAAGAATTCTTGCAGATATTATTTAACATATCTGTAATGAGGTTTAAATAGAATTATAGCAGGCCCAAATAAAACTTATATAAAATAAGGCCTGTATATTATTAGAAATCCATGGTCGCACATAATATTAGATAAGTAACGCTAGTTCTATTGACAGTTATTAAGGTTTAACTGTTTCTAAGGAACCGTTTTGTGACCTTCATTCACACCGGTTTCACCATTAAATATATAGATTCATAGTACAACATTTATCAAACAGAAGATTACTACTTGGTTTCAAATTGCTTCTGTGTTTTTTCTGTTTGAGTATCACACACACACACAGCTTTAAAACTCATATCCAAAACACCCCGCTTGCACTTTGATCATAATGGTGTATTTCAAACTACATCACTACTTGGAACTAAACAGGACCAAAGGGGTTCCCTCCAATCATGATTAAGAACAAGTGGTTGTATTACATAAAACCAACATGCTGGTATGGATGATAGCATGGAGGTCCAAATTTATCATGTTGCCTCAATACGCTGTCTTCAAAATTCCATGTGGCATCAACACAAAATCCACTTCTCCATGAAAAAAACTTTTCTGGAAGAAAGCTTCCCACATTTCAAGTCTTTTGATTAGGTAGTAAATTGCTTTCGATGTCTTTTGTTCCAAGTTAGTATTCGTATTGGTTTCAGTGACCGGTTTTTGATTGCTTTCATTTTGTGTGTTGACTTGTTTATTTTCCCTAATTAGTATGTAATGATGATGCTTTCCTTTGACTGATTTCATCTTACGATCTTAACTTTGCAAAGAGACAATGGAAGGTATTTGATTTCATCTTACGACCTGTAAATTGGCGATAGTGAAATTGGCTGTTTAGTGACTGGTTTTTGTATCATGTTGCTTCTGGTACCCTTTCATTTGATTTGCAACAGAGAGCCATTTAGACGAATAATCTTGTACTGGCATTCATGAGGTTTTTTCGTAAGGGGTGTGAATGAGCCGAGCCAGAGCTCATTAATACTTGAGTTCTGCTTGTTTAAATGTATAACTCTTGGATTTGGGCTAGGCTTGTTTCAAACATTATGTTGTTAAACATAGTATAGCTTAAATTAATAATAGGTTTGATTTCCTTTACTTATTTAGAGGTCATTAATGAGATAGTCATATATTCAAGCATCAAAATAGAAAATCATGAAGTTTTATAAGTAAATTCACCCAGAAAAGAGAAAATCACGGCAATGCTTTATAAGGGAGTGCACTGTCGAAGTGTTAGACTTTTGGTTTGCGCTTTATTGATCGATGATGGTGCAAGCATACGCAACCGTGGACCAACTTTGCTTATATTTACAGGCCGTAAGAAAATCCATCCTACCTTAAATCCTAATTCTAGTCAATTTCCAACTTTGCTTATATTCCAAGTTTACTAAAGCCCAAGTACACTTTCTTTCCTAGAGGTGGAAACAAGCCAAGCTGCTCGCAATTAACACCGTAAAAGCTTGAAACGAGCTGAGCCTAAACGATCTCAAGCCTTGTTTGAGGCTCATTTATTTGACGAGATCGAGCCTCAACTTGATACTACATGCTTGATTGGGTTCATGAGCTTAAACAACCTAAACAAGCATTAAAAATGTATGCTTTTGTGCAAGCTTAAGCTCTATTGTTTAATAAATCGAGCTGAGCTTAAGTACAGCTATATATCATTTAGACCGAGCACAATATAATTCAAGCTCAATCCTAGCTCAAACCTGAAGAATATGCGACAAACTGAGATCGAGTTAAAAGCACAAGGCTTGAAACAAACACAAGCTCGGGTTTAAAGCTTTAGACATAAAAATAAGCCAAGCCGACAGAATAGGGCTCGACTCACTTTCAACACTACTTTTCTTTACCAAATTACAACTTGCAATTCACTAGTCGGATACTTGCGTATTACTACGACGGATACTATGTAACTATATTTATTGGTGACCAATGTAATTAGATTATTTTGCGACCAATATTATGCAACTCTTTGCGATATATTAAAATGAAAATTTCACTATGAAATCAAATATAGTATAACATAAGTAAATTATTTTATGCATAATTTAAATGTTTTGAATGTATTATAAAACTTTGAAGTTATTGATTTTGCCGTTAAAAATTTCATATTTAACTTGTAACATTATTAATTCTAAAACTCCATAAACAAGTTATTATATGAATACATTATTAAAACTTGTATGCAGTCGCGGAGATAAGGAGGTGCCCGGGGGCAAGTGCCCCTTAGCGAAAAAAATTGTAATGTAAATTCTTTAAAATATTAGGTTTTTTTCGTAATTTGTCATCTTAAAAAACCAATTTTGTAACACCCCGCCCCGAAACGGGCCCGAATGTCACATTTACGGAACCAAAACATATGTAAGCGGAAGACATTTATTAATAAATTGGGTTGACAAAATTACACCAATCACTAAGGAAATACAAAGACTAGAATATAAAGGTCTTCATGATAGCAACAGATCCAAAATCCAACTTCTAAGCAACTTATAGTGTAGATATGGTATGCTAGTTCCTCAAAATGGTCTAATATGAGCTTCTAAGCACTTTTCACTCATAACCCAGCTTCCCTCTTAATATCTGCCACGGAGAAAAAAAAATACGGCTGAGCTAAAAAGCTCAGTAAACAGATATACAAAACATATATAAACAAAGCAGATAGGTCAAGCATGCAAAAGTGAATAAAATAAAATCAACAAGGATCTCATATACCATAAGACCTGAATGAAATAAGTAGCCAAATGAAAGCTATCGATTTGTCAAGAAAACTAAGTTTGTTGTAGCTTGTGCAGTTGGGTTATTGTTGTTGGTTGGAGAGGTGCTGTTTGGTTCTGAGATCACAATGTGCAGATAGTGTATTTTGTTTGCAATGATATAAAAGTTTTGGAGATTTGCTTCGTGGGGATATCTTATTGGTTTGTTGGTTCTCATTCTCTTTTAACTATCTTGTTTAATTGAGATGCGGCTTCTTGTATTGTATCTTTTTTTCGTTAGTTTTTATAAAATGTTGTCTTTCTAAAAAAAACTTATAATTTTTTTTGGCAATGACAAAAATTTAGACGAATGTGTTCGCAAGTATATTATTAGCAGCCATACTCCATTATTTTACAAAAATGATTCTTATCCCTGATATAATTGGTGGATTTAAAACAATGATTGATGAAAATCTGGAAAGAAAAAAAAATACATAAACCTTTCGTCCTAAATTAATAGTCTTCGTTTTCTTTTTAAGAGGTTTCAATTTAATTGTTCACTACTAAAAATAGATTAGGAAGTTTAATCAAGTTTACTATATTACCCTTGTTTGAAAAAAAAATTAAATCTTTAAAGAAGAATTTAATTAATTAGCTAAGGGTAAAACTGTCATTCTGACAAAATATAAGAAAGAGAAAACAGTAATAAATGCAATTTTTTTTAAACCGTAATTATTATAAAAAACTTTAAAAAAAATATACTACTTTCTCTTTTTACCTTTCCTTTTTGAGTAAATTGCATAAATCGTCCCTGAGGTCTGGCCAAATTGCAGATTTCGTCCTAAATAGTTTTTAAGTGCAGAAATCATTCTTATGAGAAACCTTTTGGCAAATTTTGATCCCTGGCATGGACTAAATTAAGTGTAAACTATAGAGTAAATTGCATAAATTGTCTCTGACAGTCCACAGAGACGATCTTTGCATTTAAAAACTAGAGTAAACTACATTGTTGGTCCTTGTGGTTTGCGTTGACCAGCGTCCCTAGTCCCTTGACCAAAAAAGTTGCACCATCCGTCCTTAAGTGGTAAACGTTTTCCGCCGTTAGTCCCTTAAGGGTCACCATCCGACCGCAAACGTTTTCCGTCGTTAGTCCCTTAAGGGACTAACGGCGGAAAACGTTTACCACTTAAGGACGGATGGTGCAACTTTTTTGGTCAAAGGACTAAGGACGCTGGTCAACGCAAAGCACAAGGACCAACAGTGTAGTTTACTCTAAAAACTATTTAGACGAAAGCTTCAATTTCGTCAAAACTTAAGGACGATTATGCATTTTACTCTTCGAAAAGGGTAAAAAGTATTACTGTACTTCTCTCCTAAAAAAAACATATTGAAAGATAGATCTGAAAACACACTCAATCGATAACAGTCGCCGGAATTGGTTCGAGTTCGCCGGAATTTGGTTATATGCTAAGTTGGTGAGTGGTATATAAATTCTGCCATATTTGATATGTTGAATATTTTCGTCAAATTAGTTTACTGCAATGATTAGGCTATTAGTTTATTTGTGCTTATATGTGGGCTTATCACCTTATTTCATTTCGCCTTATATTTTATATGCCCTGGCTTATTTTGAGACTTATACATAAGTTTATTGTAATAAATTTATATAACAAGTCTCAAAATAAGTTGGAAAATTGGGGCTTATAAGCCCACATATAAGCTGAAACAAACACCCCCTTATTAAGCTGAAACTTATATTAGATAATGGTACGTGGCATGACATGTGTTTGATAAAAT